>CM038000.1:9820033-9944359 GCA_021234005.1 Nephelium lappaceum | reverse complement strand
TTTTTTTTTTTAAAAAAAAAAAAAAAAAGTCTAAAAACGGTTAAAATTTTTTTTGGGACTAAAAATGAATAAGTTGTTTTTTTGTCAAAAGCAAATTTTCACTTTTATTGTTTGACACTTTTACATTTATCCCTATTTTATATAATCAAAAGGTATTTTCAACTTCTCATAATTGAGATTTGGTCAACTTAATGTGTTCACAATTACATATAATTTGAGAGGGTATTTTTGTAAAATAAACAAACTTCACCTCTAGCTGTTTTTTATACTAAACTTTAAAGTGAGAAACCCATAAAATGATACTAAAGTGTTGGTAAGTTTGAAAAATTATACTCAACTATTAAAAGAAGGTTTAGTGGCGCTTAAGAATGTAAATTATCAAGTTTACACTTCATTATTAGAATGTCTTTATTCCCTCAGTCCCTCTTCTCCTCTTTGAGCTGTAATAATATCAAATCACTCTTGGGTTACTCACAGTTTCACTCATTCTCTCCAATTGTAGCTCTTACCTACTCAAGCCATCTCTCTCACTAAAACTCACTAGAACTAAAATTGAATTCTTGGACACAACATTGGTTGAGTGTTTAAGTATGAATTTGCCCTTTTCTTCTAATATAGGAAGTATTATGGCTATTCAAAAACAGTTTGCAAATTGTCTTTATACATACCGCTCGTGAACTATCCGTGCAAACTATTTTATTGATGCACTATCTATACAAACTATCTATTTATCTGAACTATTTGTTAATATGCATTGTCCGTACAAACTATTTATCAATGTGAGCTATCTATTAGTAAATTGGGTATGAAGTTCGCTCATTGAGTCTAAGATCAATTTTATCCTTAAAAATGGTTGAACAATATTTTAGTTCTATTATAATTCATTTAATAATTAAGCGTCATTTTCTAAACTCATCGACGCATTTATGTCATATAAAAAGTCAAAAGTAAATATGAAAACCTCAATAGGTCGGCGTAATTTCTCCAACTTTAATACGTCCTTCACAATATGATGTTGCTCTCAAGTGGTTTCCAATCGTGGATTGAACTTTCTTTAAGACAATAAGTCAACACACATCTATTCAAAAGAAGTCAATGACAGAGCTAGGAAAATCTATTTAGAGATATTTAAGAAGGTCAATAAATAAATAAAAACATAATATTTAAAGCATTGATAAAATATATTTAGTTTATATAAAATTGAGGATTATATAAATAATTATTTAGATATATTTTATTAAAAAAGAAAATGGCGGGTGTTATGGCCTCCACCGACACTCCCTCAACCCCACCCTACTATTGTAAAATAGCTCATTCATTTAATGTCATATTAACTAGAATATAAACATTTTAATCTTTAATAAGATGCTAAAGAAGTCACTTAAAAGAAAGAAAGAAAGGGAAAAAGAAAAAAAAAAAAAACTAAAGAAGTTGGTCATTATGGCACTGGCACCAATAATGACTTACAAATCATCACAACATAATAATAATATTATTATTATTTCAAAAATTTATTATTATTATTATTATTAAACATCTTCCAACTCAAATCTTAAAATTCTATTATCTTGACTTTTAATACATCATATTAATTAATCTTATTTGTCGCTTTCATGAAAATAACAAGTTGACAATTTGTCATGGGCTTGACAACGAGTCAGAATTTTCGGTGTGCATGCATCATGCATGGCCAAAGTGCGAGACCGACATGCGACAGTCAGTCAAGATTTTCGGTACGCATTCATCATGCATGGCCGAAATGCGACCCAAGTGTCAATATTTTCACTTCTCAAAAATTGTATATACATCCTTAATTAATATATATTTTTTTAAATATTTAATATTATTTTTAAATAAATTTATTAAAAAAAATTATTAATGAAAATATTATATATATTATTAAACTTTTTTACTTTCTTAAACCTTAATTTTTCTTCTTGGTGTTAATCTTAACATCGAGTTCCTTTTCAATTTTGTTTGAGCAGGATTGGTGTAGTCAATGATGCGAAGGTTTTAATTGGAACATGTGATCCCATTAGCAAACCTGTACTTAGCTCAAAGACCGTCCTCTGCACCTCCACAACATTGACTGCCAATATTCAATCTTTTGCTGCACAACCCAGAACTTATTCTTTATCATCAAAATCCCCAAAATCTTATTCCAGGAACTCCTCTGGTAATCGAAATGATACTGCCGAAGCTTAGTGTTGTGTTTTCGAATCCAGTCCTCACCTAATAGGAGAGCCAACTCGCTATCATTAACTTTCTGTACAATGTACTTGGCATTATTCATCATAAAAACAGAAGACAAAGTGGGGTCCCTATAAACCTTGGACTTGACCATTTGAACAGACAAGGAAGACGAAGAATCCTTGTCGAAAACCTGCTCTAAGGTCTGCCTAGAGCGAAAAGCAGCATAACGAGTTATGGGATGCAGGCCACCTCCAGGGATAGCAGCCTTGGCGGGGTCTCGTCGAATCAAATTCTCCAACTGAAAATCCCGCCAGTGGTTTCCATATGGTTACAGCTTCGTTTCTCAACACAAGAGGGGTATGCCAACAAAAAGGTCTACATACTAACAAAAGATTAACAGATAATTCTAACTCCAATTTTCGAGAGATAGAAATATTGTCATTCAAAAATTAAGAGAAAATGATAGTCTTAGTATTATGTAGAGTGTAAATACAAATTAGAATTATTTTAAAATTTTTATGGGGTGTACACACAATTTTTAATGGGTGGAAATATTGCCACTCATGCAACAATGAGTCAAAATTTCTTGTGTGTGTCACGTGTTAACTTTAAGTCATAAATACTATAATTAAATCATTTTCTATCAGTTTAAACTTTTAAGTTTGATAATAATTAACATGGTATTAAAGTCTGAAAGTCTCTTGTTCAAATAATCTCTCTCCTTTTTATCTGAAAATCTTTTCGTTACACATTTTATATGATATAGGGCGTTTAATATATATCTGTTATCTGTTATCTGTTTACATTACATGTGAGGGGACGTGTTAAGTATTAATCTAAAATTTTAAATACTATAGTTGGATTACACATACACATATATATATATATATAGATTGAAAATCATTTATGATAGCATTAAAATTTGGAAGATTTCTGAAAATGTCATCAAAAAATTTAAATAAATTTTTTCTAACACCTTCACAAACTATAATTCACGAATAGAAGAAATAGTTCATGATAGTTCATTGTACAGCAAACACTGCATGGTGGTAAAAAATGCTTATTTTAATTTTTGGTATTAAATTTTTAGCACTATCTTCAAAACTCGTATTTTTTATGCTAGAATAATATATATATATATATATATATATGTGTGTGTGTGTGTGTGTGTGTGTGTGTGTGTGTGTCCTGTGTGAAAAATACCAAAAATACAAATAGAAGGATGTTAAAATTCATTTTTAGCCACATTTTTAAAACATTTGTTTTCAGCCCTCAAACAAATTAATTATACAATATACCCACTTTATCCAAATTGTCCCTACCTACCTTTTTCTCATCCTCCATTGTTTATGGTATGCAATCTTTGGTTTTCTTTTTTTATTGTTTAAGTTTTGTGGGGATTTTTTAAGTTTTTTGGTTGTGATTTTCAAGTTTTTTTGTATTTTAGATATTGAGTATTGATGTTTAAGGTTGGATTTGATTGAATTTAACTTGAAAATTGAAATTTCCGATAAGATACAGTGTCGAACACGATGACTAGATTATACTGGTTGTACCGGGTTTTAAGTCTCATTAAAAATGGGTATCAAGTTTTAATAGGACTTAAAACTCGGTTAATAAAATCTAATACCAGGTTTTAATTTATTTTATATTAAAACTTAGTACCAAGTTTGAATAGTACCTTTTTTTTTTTAATTGAGAGTTGTTTAGTAAATTTGGATATAGAATAAAAATAGTTTGTTTGAGGAGTTAAAACAAATTTTCGTTAAAAAGTGGATGAAAATGAATTTTTTTATTTGTTTTTGGATAAAAGTAAATTTATATACATATATGTATGTATGTACGTATGTATGCATGTTTGTGTGTATATCATAAATCTACTAATATTAATGGTAAAAGTCTGTTAACACTTACCAAGATTAACATATTAAAGTGTAGTCTTAAAATCCACTCCCATAACACTAGAAAATATCTACTTTTACAATAAGGGGAGAATTGATAAATGTGCATGGTGAGGTTCAAAACTCTATCATTGTCACTTGATTTATAAGTGGATGTGCAATCAAACAATAATTAATACAAACTTAATACTGCAATGTATCTCAATTACTCTTCCAAGTGCAATCCCATCTTATACTCCAACTTTGTAATGTATGTGTCATTAGACAAATGGTACACATTGTGAGTTATCCCATCCGCTACATTTATCATATGAATTATATTATCATATAAGAATGTATCTACAGTCTTAATTGAGTAATTGTACATTTCCCTTTTCACATTCGCTGTAGATGGAGTTGTTATATGGTTTTGGTTGTAGACGTTGATTTTATCAAGTCTCAAGAGACTCCATATAAGAAGTTGGGATGACAATACAAATTCAATAGTACTATCGTAAATCCTTCCCCACAACATTGATGCTGACAAGCCCCAAATCAAAATTTTGTCTATAAAATTTCAAAATGTAGGAAAACTCATTTCTTACAACGGGAGTTGCTATATACATCATACTTATGACAATTGATCTCATCACATCTTTATAGATTCTATTTTTAAAAGTGAATATATGTGCTTAATATACTATGTGGAAATCACAAAAAAATGACCATTTTAGAAAAAAAAAAAAAATTTATCCACCTTTTTAAATAAAATTATTTTCACCCACTTTTTTTTTTAAAAAAAATTGTTTTTAATTTCTCAAAGAAATTAATTGCAATGTATACCCAAATTATCCTTGCATAAGTTGTTCTCCTCCTCTAGTGCTCATAGTATGAGATCTTTGGTTTCGTTTGTTGATTGTTTGAGTTTTGTTGGGATTGTTTAAGTTTTTTTTTTTTTTTTTTTTAGATTTTTCAAGTTTTTTTGTATTTTAGATATTGGGTATTGATGTTTAGGATTAAATTTGGTTGGATTTTACTTAAAAATAGAAATTTATGATGAAATGCAGCATCAAGACAACGACTGGGTAGAATTAGTTTTTAAGTGGACTTAAAAACCTATATCGGTTTTTAAGTTCACTTAAAAACTAATCCCATTAAAATTCAATTAATAAGCACATTTTATATTTTGAGGGGAGTTTGATGAATTTGGATATATGATGAAAATGGTTTGTTTGAGGGGCTAGAAACAAATTTTTATAAAAAAATGAGTAAAAACAAATTTTTCCTTTTATTTTTGGCTAAAAGTAAAATTTTCTCCTCATACTATTGTAAGCCAAATCCTTTCCTATTATAATGTATGGGTTGGACTTAAACTCATAACATTTACATAATAATAACAAACTTACCAAATGAATCAGAGACTTGTTGGGATCTATTCAAATCAAACATTATTCACACAATGCAAATATTCACTCTCATGGAGAAGAGATAATAAACCATGTAATAAGGAGAAAATACTACTCAAATAAATTATAATATGCGCTGATTGAAATAAATTCCCTACTATCTGAGTGGATGGAGAAATATATACCACTTTTATTAAAAGATGACGTATTTTCTTTTAATATATTTTAAGAAATAGCAAATATATTTATATAAACAATTTAATATCTTAAAATTTGATCTTTTAAATTACCCTCATCATTTATATATTTATCTTTGTATCTAAATTATATATTTTTAAGTGAAAATGATAGGATTTATCACTTCTATCCCCCCTTTTTTTTGTGTTTACATCATCAAATAAATAATTTGAATTTCAATAGCATATAAAATAGGGATAATCCCAGTTTCCCCCTATAGTTTAATGTAATCGCTAATTACCCCCCTATAATTTCTGAAAATCCTATTTTACCCCTTTTGTTAACTTTGTTAGTGAGAGTTGATTTCTGATTATAATTATGAGCGAAAAGACCAAACTGTCCCTCAATACTGTCACCGTGCATAACACATCCAACCCAGACACACATTCATTCATCATCCAACCCAGACACACATTCAACCAAACCATCATCAAAACACAAACAACATCATCAAAAAAACACAAGCAACATAACAAAAAAAACAAAACAAAACCAACAAATATTCAGGGTTGCCGGAAACCCAAAAATCTTTGGGTTTCCAGTGCTGGAAACCCTGCACTGGAAACCCAGAGAGTTCTGGGTTCCTCATCGGAAACCCATCTACAAGTTTCCGACGCGGACACCCAGATATCTTTGGGTTTCCAGCGCCGAAAACCCATAGATCTATGAGTTTCAGACCCGAAAACCCGTCCATCTCTAGGTTTTCGCGTCGGAAACCCATAGATAGGATCTGGGTTTCTGTGATCGAATCTGGGTTCGGAAACCCAGATCCGATTGTGGAAACCCAGAGTCTCTAGGTTTCCACAATCGGATCTAGGTTTCCGACGCGGAAACCTAGACCCTATGGGTTTCGTTGAAAACCCATAGATCGAAGCTGAGTTTTCAACGAAACCCAGTTTGGGTACTACCGAGACAGAGAGAAGAAGAAGAAGAAAAAGAAAGAGGGAGAAAGAGAGGAAGAAGAAGAAGAAGAAGAAAAAGAATAAGAGAGAGAGGAAGAAATGAAGAGAGAGAGTGGAGATTTTTTTAAATTTCAAACTTTTTTTAATAGTTTTAATCACCACCGTCCATGTTAAAGATGGACAGTGGAAATTTTTTTTAAGTTTTTAAATATTAAATTATTATTTTATTAAATATTTATATTTTTATATTTTATTTCACTTGGACAATTTTGCTCTTCCACATTAACGGTCAACTGTTGACTTTTAACGTCCAAATTAATGGTAAGGGGTTTTTTGGATATTTTAATAAATTAAAAGGGGTTTTTTATCCATTTCGTAAATTAAGAGGGGTATATTAATGATTTGTTAAAGTAAGGGGGGATTTTGGTTATTTTATTAAACTATAGGAGGGAATTGGGATTATCCCTAAAAATAGATAGAGCACTGAAATTACGTAGTATATTAAAACACTTCCACCACTTATTTTCTCTCACTTTTCTCTTTTGTTTTTTCTGTCACTTTCTCTCTCTCTTTGTCACATCGGTATTTACTTTTCAAAGTCCTTACATCGTGTTCAAATGCCATTTTTCATGAAAAGGAACTTAGGGAATGTTTTTTTTTCTTTTCCTGATAAGACTTATTTTCACTAAAGTCTTAATTTAAATGATTTTAGTTTGTTTGTTTGTTTTTTCACTTACAATTTAATTTAAGTTAAAAATATATCTTATTTAAAAAGCCAAAATATGTTAAAAAATATCTTATTTAAAAAGTTAAAATTTCTTACTTATATCTTAATGAAAAAGCTTTCATCAATAAATATACGTTACTTTCCTATATTAACCTATTATTATTATAGCATAACTAAAATTTCCCTAACAAAAATTCTAATCAAATTCAAATCCTAACCCTAACCATAAAATCTAAGCTCCTTAGGACCGGTCACTGTCGATCATTGATTGGTCACCGGAGCATATTGTAGCTGGCTCTTCCCATTTGAATGTGAAGAGGTTGGTGACCTTCGACTTGGAGGTCAGATTCTGTGGGATAGGTCATCGACTTCTGTCGTTGGTGCCTACTGTTGCACCAATAATAGTTGGATGAAGGAGGAGCTATGTTTTTCTCTTTTAAAAAAAATTAAAATATTATTTTACTTATATAAAATAAAATAATTAAAATATAAAATATTCAAAATAAAATTTAACATATCTTAAAGTAATAGTAATCTATTTTAAAAAATAATAGAAATTAATATTTATAAGAAAAATGGTAAAATAGTAATAGTCTAATCGCTTAATATTTAAGTTTAGGAATCTTAAATGGAAAAATAAACAAAAATAAATATATTTAATTATAAAGTCTTATTAATCAATCATTTAAAATAAGGTCTAATTAGATTTAAGATTTTTTTTTTCAAAAAAAAAAAAGCAAAAACAAACAAACACCACCTTAATCTTTGATTAGATCTAATTTTATATTTGAATTTTAAGCTACTTTTGTTCGGGTGCGATAGAAACCCAATGGAAAGAAGAAACGTTAGAGCAATTAGAAGAAGACGTGTTGGAAATATCATAGATTTCGATCAAAAAAGGTATTAGATAATATATTATATCGCACAATTAAATAAGCTATCAAAGGTAGACGAAGTCAACCTTCGGAGAAATTGTTCCTCGAGAGGATAGGTGACAGTTGTAAGAAATGCAACAAACACCTATCATTCCAAAAACAATGTATGTGACAAATAACAAGCACCTTGTCATGCATTAGGACACTTAAAAGGTAAATCTTGTTTTCTTATAAAAAATTGATAAGTTCCGCGCCCCCCGCGGCGCCCCCCCCCCCCCCCCCCCCCCCCCCCCCCCCGCAAGGCAGGGGGGTGGAGACATGATAGTCATAGGAAAAAACGAATCTTCTAAAAACAATAAACTGACTTAAGCATCAGAGGGTACACCTAGAGATTACCTCTAGGTCACGTTAACGAATATATTATTGTAGTGGTAAAAAATTCTTAAACCCAAAATAAAGGCCCAAAGCTTATTGAAATAAACTTAGCCCAGTATGTTGATCAACCTATATTAATGGTCAAATACATGTTACAAGTAAATAGTCCAGCAACTAAATTGATCCAACCCAAGTACTGGGGATTGATTAGTTTTAACAAATGAGGTTTAAATCAATTGTAACGGAAGTTACATTAACTCTGTAATTGACATATCATTAACTATGGTATTTATTCCGTAACCGACCTGACATTAATCGCAATATTTATTTTGTAACGGACATGATATTAACTCCACCATAAATACCCATGGCACCTTCTCTACCTATAAATAGAGGCCTCATTTGAAGCCAAAAGCATCCCACCTCATTTGCTCCTCTCTTGCAAGTCACTTAAGGTTTCTCCTCTCTTTTCTTCATTTTTTTACTCTAGATTTAGAGTTCTTGTGTGATAGAGTTAGTGTAGTGACGTGGAGGTGCATGTTTAGGAAAGGTTCTGGCTAGGAAAGACTTGGTATTTAACTGTGTCCATTGTGACCGACCTCTCTTTCATGGGAACTTACTTGGTGTACTATTCGCGGTCTACTTACACTGTTCTATTATACGGGGTTTGTTCACTGATATTTAATATTTTAGTGTTCCTACTTCGTCCACTTTTTCGTCCTATCTTTTTCCGGCACACTCATTCGAGCTTGACGACGCTTTACAATTACTGTATTCTCATATATTACGATCAGTTTACTGACTTGAGCGTCGGAGTGTCTTCGGCTGGCACCCCACCGGTGTCAAGATCACCCGCGTTCTTTTTATTTGATTTGTGCAGGATACAGGTTGCTAGGTTCCAAGAAAGTTGACTAACGAGACCCGCTCAAAGTCAACATATTGTAGAATTCACCCACTACAGTTTGGCGCCGTCTGTGGGAACCTAGTATCCAATCCAGCACAAGTCGCCTAGCACAATTTGGTGGTTGATTTGCAAAATTAGTTTTTCAAAACACAGATCGCCGAATGACCCGAAACAATTTGAAATTAAAAAAGGTCATGTTACTGATACAATATTTATTTTAATCTTTATATTAAGCACATACATGTTCATACCTAAAAAAAAATGATTACTCATTTAATCTATTCATGCATGATTCTTAATCATAAATTATAACTTATTAATTCATATAGTTTTTTATCCTTAGCTAAACTTTCACTTTGAATGATATGTTTTCATAGCCAGTTTGATCGAAATATCATACAAAATTTAAGTTTATTCGAAGTTATACACCATTTCATAAATATTTCTATAATATAAAATTTTAGAAACATGCAAGTCGAATCACTTTATGTAATATAATGGCAAATATATCTTAAAAATCTTAGAATCACTTACGAAAGGTGTCATTCTTTCCTTCAATTGGTTTTACGTTTGAAACACATGATGTTAAAACACAGTCTCAGTTCCATTACTGAAAAATTATTCTGTGTGCATTCCACCAATTAGATCTAACATCTGGAACTCCCAGATCATACATGCAATTGTTCGACTATATCTGACCTTAGCATCATACTTTTGAAAAAGGTTTTCCAAATGGTTTATAGCTTCTATGTTAAGACTTCTAATGTTGTTACCTTTTTGGATTGTTTTTGTTAAGTCCAATATTTATATTACAAATATTATAATGAACTTGATTCTCTGATTATTCCACATCCACTTGATATGTTTATGATTTTTCACTTTGTGAGAGATCATTGCATATAATTTTATTGAATGGTGGGTCTTCCTCTTTAGTTTTTAATAAATCATAGTAAACAAAGTTGAACATATCTTTTTCATATCTCAGAGTTATAATATGTCACAATAAATTATAAGTCAATGTCTGTGAACCCTGCTCTTTAATGACATTCTACCTAAAAATTTATCAAAAATTTATCAAGTTTCCTATAGATTTATCAACTCATCAAAACCTCACATTATCATTGTTGTTGCCATCAAACTTGATTGTCATTATCATTAATTCTCACAGATGCAATGTCAATTATTCGATGATGAATTCGTAAGACATGAATTATATACTTGATTTTATTTAGGTTCATATAGCCATTTGAAGAATTTTTTGAATGAATGAACTTCTGAAAATTTAGTTTGTTCTGTAACCAAATATACATTTTATGAATTATGAATGATTTTATTGTTGAGAACTATTGTTCAGCGCTAGTACAATGAATTATTGGTCACATGTACACCAACATGAATCACTTTGTGTTGGCATTTCAGCGATATTGCTCTGGTATGACTTTAAACTTTCTCCTAGTATTTAAAAATAATATTATGGAAGGAAGCTAGATTTAACATAACATAATCAAGTAACAAAAGTTTAATTGTCTAATTTAAAGCATGTAGTCAAATGGAAGTATAATTAAGTATACACAATATTTTTGAATTTCAAAATCCTCAATAATATCTTCTGTATGATAAATGAGAAGATATACTAGTGCACTGATTTGTTATAAATTTCTACATCATAAAAGTAATCATCTAGAAATTTATAAGACAATGAGGTTACATACAAATGAGGTTAATCAATCAATTTCAGCTATAATATCTTAACGAATGTGTTATTTGTTTTATGGGATTGAATAATAACGAAGAATCAAAGGTGAAGAGTAACAACAAAGGCAAAAGCTTAACGAAGATTTAGTGAGCTTTCGATTGTGAATTACGGTAGGAACAACTTTTGTGAGTGAAAAATAGAAAACAAGAACAACAACAAAACAAACTTGATTTCAAAAGAAAACGCTAGATCATTAAAACAATAAATTTATTCAAAAACAAAATTAAAGTGCCTTGTATGTTAACTATCGATTTAAGTCAAAATGGCTTTGATCGAGAGTTAATTAACTTTTGACCAAAGTTGTTTAAGTTTTGGTGACTTTGGTTGAGAGTTAATTAATTTGACAGTTGAGGGGAATAAAAATCTCGTTTTTTCATGTTTCAAATTTTGAATTTTTTCAACTTTATTTCCCTCTCTTTTTTTTTTTTTTTTTGGGATTTAAGTCCTTTTGTAAATTTTGTTTCCAAATTTATTCTTTCTTTTTCTTGTAGTTCTTTTTGTTATCAGATTTAGTGTATTTGAAGAAGATAAACTTGTCAGATTGATTCTTTTTATTTCCTTTTACTTGATTTTAAATACTTTAAATCTATCTATGGATTTTGATTACCAAAATTTTTCCTTTCTGGTTTTACATTTTTTTAATCAAATATTAGAGGGGAGAGGGATTTATTGATACAAATATAATTTTTTGAGAGATACTTTTAATTAAAATATATTTTAAACATTAATAAAATTTAAATTATTAATTTATTGCTAGAGGGGTTAAATAAGATAAGAGTATATAGATGTGATATGTACAAACAATCCCCTTTTTTTTGTGTTTTTTTTTAGGGACGAACCGAACAAACAACCCGTTTTTATCTGAAAAGTTATTCCTACCTCTTCTTCGTTGAAGCGTCGGACTCTTAGCAAAATCAATCGATAACGTGAAACAACAAAATAGGCTGTGGCTTGCACCAAAAAAGAAAGTAGGCCTCAAGCAGACTGACATTCAATTGTCTTGTGACATTCAATTATTGACGTCAACATTCAGGCCTTTAAAATAATTGTCATTGACAGCTGGTGCGCCGTTGGTTAGCGCGCCAGCTATCCCATGCCTCCAAAAATATGAGTATGCATCGGCGACATCGAAAAGAACAAATTGCACCCATGACATAAAAAAGAAACAGCTTTCCAAATCGTCACACCGATATTTTTATTATAATAGATTTCGATTATCTTTGAATTAATCTCAATCTTTAAAAAAAAAAAAAAAAAATGTTTTCAGTAAAGCAAGAATTCAGTCAAAAATAGGTTATTATAAATCGAGTCAGACTTTCAAAACCGAAAAAGATCAAGTCAGGAAACTGCAGTTGCTGCACGCGTGTGTGGTGTCCTGTAATTCATGTGAAAGCTCTATCAAAAATGGTACTGCTATTGTTGCGTTAGCACCACGTGATGTGACATCCGTATAGGCATGTGAAACCTGACGTTGATGTTCCCACTTGCATCTTAGAACCTCGTCAGATGTCCGATCTTAAAACACGCACCACCTTATATGTTGCCCACCATGATAATCAATAAGAATATTACGACCAATCCCTTTTTTTTTTTTTTTTTTTTTAAAGGGATTAGGATAACCCCATATGTTAGGCAGGACAACACTAACTCTATAATAGAAGTGATAATATGGATTAGGGAAAATTACACTAAAGTACCTTCACATATCACATTATTATATCAATGGTGTGAGTTTATTGTTAGTTACAGGTAAATACCCTACCATTAGTTGACTTAGTCAAACTTAACAGTTTGACAGCATTTTTAGAATAAAATGACACAAATGCCCTTATTATCTCTGTTCTCCTTTGTTCTCCTTTCTCTTCTACTTCTTGTTCATCATCATATTCTTCTGGGCATCTGGGTTTGAACCCAGATTCGACTGAGTTCACAGTCATGATCCCATCAAACCATCACGAAATCCCTATCACCCTGAATCACGCATCCTCCTCATCACCATACAATCACCAAAAATACAAAAGTTTGAACCCAGTTTTTTCGAACCATGACTGTGAACCAACCATTACCACACAATCACCACACAATCAAGCAACCAACCATTACCAACCACCCACCACCATGCAAAAAAGGAAAAAAAAAACAAGAACAGAAGATGACGAAGATGACCAACAGTTCTGGGTTCGAAGGGTTCCATTCGAACCCAGAGAAGAAGAAAAGCAGAAAAATAAGAAGAAGAAGAAGAAGACGAGCAGAAGAAGAAGAAGAAGAAGATGATGAGCAAAAGAAGAAGAAAAAAAAAAGAAGAAGAAGAAGAAGAAGGAGAGAGAGAGAGATTTTGTTTTTTAGAGAGAGAGAGACATTTTGTTTAAATTATATCCCAAACATTATTTGATATATAAAAAGACCAATTTACCCTTGAGCATTAATTTTACCGTTAATTGGTCGTTAGTCAAACCAAGTCAAAGGTATTTATGTGTAATTTAGATAAAACTCGCTTCATGACTGTAATAATTCGATAGGTTCGGGTACTTTAGTGTAATTTGCCCTATGGATTATAACACGATGAATTGACACGAATTCACGAGAAATAAATAGGTATGAGTTTGAGTTAAATGAATTCGTGTTGTAATCGTATCAATCCGCTTAATTCATTTATTAAACGAATCGAATTGGATTTACTTAAACGAATCGTGGGTTGACATGATTAAATTAGAGGTAAAATTATAATATTAATATATTATAGAGGTTGATATGTAATTATGCATTTATATATATACACATTTAACCAAATCCTAAACCTAACCCATTTCAAAGTCATTTTTCGATAGCCAACCCCACCCACACCAGACACCACACCACCGAATCCACCTCTTCTCCCTCATAGTCACTACCCTTTCTCCCTCACGGTCATCATCATCATCATCATAATCATCAGACCTGTTCACCATAACCTGAACCTCAGCCTTTATCACATTTGCTCTCTCTCTATCATCGCCCTTCACCATCTGTTCTGCTCGATTGGTCTATAACATAATCCGAGAAACGGGTTTTATATAAGAGAAAACAACTCATATATAAATAAAAAGAAAAAATTCGTGCCAAATGAAATGATAATTTATATATTTTTATAGAATAAAAAAAAAAAAGTCTTATTAAGATATAGAGCCCATGACTTGAAGTCATAAGAGACAGTGGGCCTGCCACTAACCAGCTATTGATCAGTACGTTTATTTGGAGCATTCATTTGTAATCTTTTTATGAGGAGAACTGTTCATCCACTGTTATGGAAGTACATTTTTAAATTATATAAATAATAATTAATGTCAACAAGTTGATAAAATTTAAATAGATGTCAAAAAAATTTTTATATATATATATATACATATGACTTTTAGGGAGTGTTTGATGCATGGAATTTGGGATGGAATTGGGATTCAAAAATCCCAACCTTTCCAAATCTCATGTTTGGTGAGCAATTGAAATGGATGGGATTGGGATTTTTGCAATCCCAACTTCTCATCCAATCCCATTCTTTTGTCATTTTTCAATCCCATACCCACCCATGTCATTGGGTGGGATGGGATTGGATTGGATTTAATAATTTTTTTTTTCTCTCCATTAATCTCTCACACGTTTTCCTCTCACGCGGTCACACCCATGGAAGCTCCTTCTTCTTCTTCTTCTTCTTCTTCTTCTTTCTCTTTTTCTTCTCTTCTTCTTCTTCTTCACGCATCTGGTTCTGGGTTCGTCGAACGCCAGAACCAGATGCTGGTTATGGGTTCGCCGAACCCAGAACCAGATCGGTTTTGGGTCGCCGAACCCATAACCGATCTTGTTCTGGGTAGGCGAACCCAGAACCAGATCGGTTTTGGGTTCGCCGAACCCAGAACTAGTGTTGGTTCTGGGTCGCCGAACCCAGAACCAGTTTCAGTCTTTTTTTTTTTTTTTTTTTTGGTGTTATGATGATTTAATATTGTTGAAGATGATGTTGGTATATGAGATGATGATGTTGATGAATTGGATTGATGATATTGATGAATTGTGTGTTGATGTAGAATTGTGGGAAATGATGATATGGATGAAGTGGTTGATGAAGTTGAATTGTGGGAGATGTTTTTTGTTTTTGTTTTTTTAGATTTTTTATAAAATTAATTTTATATAATAAAAAAATTAAATTAATTTATTTCAATCCAATCCCAATCTACACCAAACATGGTATGTTATAATTTTTAATCCAATCCCAAGTTTTACCAAACATGAGATGGTGATTTTCCATTCAAATCCACTTCAATCCAATCCATTCCATTCCAATCCCGCGTGCCAAACGAAGCCTTATTGATCATAAACGTGGGTCTTATCATTTATTTTAATATGTATTGTTTTCACCGTTCATTCATAGTAGTCTCACCAAAATATAGTTAAGAATAAATAATTAAAATTAAGTAATTTTGAATTTTATGATTAGACTTGATTAGAGATAAACACTGCAGATAAAAGGAAAGAAAACGAAAAAGAAATAGAGAGTGACGAAAAAAAAGTAAGGATGAAGTAAAGATACAAAAACTTTGAAAAAGAGAAGGCATAAAAAGAATGGATAACGAGGAAAAAAAAAGCATAAATTATCAGATTGTATTTGGATTATTTTAAAAATAATTTTTTACTTTTAAAAATAAAAAAGTGCTTGTAAATGTATTTATTTTGTTGTTTAGTAAAAAATAAACTTCATTTTAGTTTTTATAATTTTATGAATTTTAAAATCAAAATATTTATAAAATTTTGGATTAAATTTAAAGGTGGCTAAAATTAAAAATAAACATTCATTTTTAACTCATTATTATGTTCAAATAAAATTTCAATAATTTTCAACCAAATACTAAATATTTCACGTGCAACATTGTACATAAAATATTTTCAACTACAATAAGTGTTTCCACCTAAAAAATTCTACGTATATTAAATATTTCACATGCAGTGTAACGTAAAATGTTTCATGAGCTAAAAACTAAAAGTGATTAAACCTTTATTTAGATTAACAACGAATAATTATTTTAGGTCAAAATGAATTTTTTATCCTTTTATGGACCGATTCTAAATAATTGTCACTTTTAATTATGTTTCTTTTTAAATTATAAAAATTTATAAATAATTTATTGAAAACTACGTTTAGTTTTCTATTCAATTTTTACAAACGTTTCAGTATGGCAAATTGCAATATCAACCCTCACGTTTACTCATATCACTAGTAGATAAAATTTTTACAGTAATTTTGGGAAGATGTTGTAACCACTTTGACCATCTTAGACTTCATGGCAAACTTTACGATACAAGGGTTAAAGGGTATTTTACAGCAAATTTAAAAAAAAAAAAAAAACACTAGATTATAAAAATAATGCAAGTAGGAAAGGTTCTAAATGATTATATAAATAAATGAATAAATGAACAAAAATTAAAAACTTTATAGAAGATCCCTCAAATGGCAATCTATTGTGATTTCCACGAGAAGATTGCCCATATCTGCTCCAAAGCAATCTCCATGGAGGAGATCAAATCACATCTACCTTATTTTACGAAAAATTTCACTTTAATCCCTAATTCGTGGTGAAATATTATTTTTTATTCACTAATATATTTTTAGTTCCCATCATCCCTAAGATTTTAAAAATTCATCAAACTAGTCGTTTTGTCAACTGATCATTAGTCAAACTTAACAGTTGGAAGGATATTTTAATCTTTTATTCCACTAACTATTTGGAATTAATAAAGAAAAAAAAAACTTTAGATCTTCACCATCTATAAAAATTGTGATGGATGAAGGAGATTTAATTGAGAAAAGATTAAATAAAAATAAATTAAAAAAAATAAAACTTAAACTAAAATTAAAATGTAAAATTAAAATTAAATAAATTAAGTAAAATAAAATTTTAAAAAATAAGAATTAAATATAAAATATAAAATGCATCTCCATTGTCCATCTAAGAGATGGACGGTGGAGATGGAACTTATATAAACAAAAACCAAAAAATAATAAAAGCAGAAAAAAAAAAAGAAAAAAAAAAAGAAAAAATGAACTTAAAGTTCTGGAGCCCAAAAACCTAGGTGTTGATTTGGGTTTCCATTAGAAACTTAGATCGACATCGATTTGGATTTCGAAACCCAAATGTCTTCCTTTGGCTTTAAATGCTCAAACCAAGATGTTTTTATCTGGCATTACAAGATTGGGCTTCAAACGTTCAAAGCCCTCTTTCTAAAACCAACCCTATATGTCTTCCTCTCTTGTAATCAACTGTATACAGAGCCAATCACACCAACAACCAACCCTTTCTCTCTTCCTCTTTATCTCGCTCTACTCTCACTCTTTCTCACTCTCTCAACTACGCAGTTCAAACAAAATAGGTTCCTTGTATGCACAATTCGAAGGCAAAGCAAATGGTTTCTTCAGTTGGTTCAAACCAAATGGATTCTTTATTTGGTTCAAACTAGATCAAAGAGTCATTTGGTTCAAACAACCACGACGAATATGATTCGAATAAATTTTGCACACAAACCACAATAGATGAATAAAGATCTTGATTTATGATCTAAGAATAGGAGGTTTAGGTTTATGGAATCAAGTTCACTTCAGGTTCTAGTTCTAGGTTTGGTTCTAGGTATAATTGAACTCAGAACTTCTGCTTCTAGTTGTAGGTTCAATCGAACCCAAAAACTTCAATCAAACCAAGATTTGATGATAT
Source organism: Nephelium lappaceum (assembly GCA_021234005.1). Lineage (NCBI taxonomy): Eukaryota > Viridiplantae > Streptophyta > Magnoliopsida > Sapindales > Sapindaceae > Nephelium > Nephelium lappaceum. The sequence continues at coordinate 9,926,373 of CM038000.1, read as the reverse complement.
TTGAACCTAGATCTTTGAACATCTGGGTTCATTCATCAATTCCATTTGGCGGAGATCCATATGGAATTCTTTTTTTTTTAATTTAAAAATTTGCTTTATAAAGTAAAAAAAGAAAATGTTTTTAGTTGCATTTATATAAATATTTTAATTTATTAAATGATTATGTGGTGAGTCATCATTGGCGTTAAATTGTTTTTATTTTTTTATTTTAACTTTTATTTGACATGCGTTGGATTCTCATTAGTGTATAAATTATGACAAAATGACTAGGGGTATTTGAGTCTTTATATAATTTTTATCATGTCTGACTATTAGTTAAACGAACAGAGAAACTAATTTGATGAAGCTATCGTATGTTAAAGATGACAAACACTAAAAACACATTCAAAAGTAAAAATATATTATTTCATTAAAATTTAGGAACTCAAGTGGAATTTTTCTTTTCTTTTCTTTTTTTTTCCAAAGGAGGTGTTGAGTCCAAAGTGGACACATTGGTGGATGATGAGGCTTATTCCAATATGAGGCGCATAGAGGTAGTGGAAGGGACTGGTGTCAGTGGACGTGGCGGCTAATGGTTTAAACAAAATCCCCTTTTACGGTTGGTAATAATATCACGGACGGAGTTGGTGATAGTGTGGTTGAGGCTTAATGATGGTGGGGAAGATGGTGCTGGAGAGTTGGTGAGGATTGGTCATCGTTAGGTGTTGTAGATCTAATGAGTTTAGTGATGATGCAGTATTGGATGTTGTTAACTTTTGGTTTTTTTGTCATCTCCTTTTTTTTTTTAAAATGTTTTATTGTCACCTTTTTTTTAAAAAAATTTATTCTTAATCATTTCATTGTGATTTAAAAAAAAATTGTTACTGTTTTTTTTTTTTTAATTTGTATTATTTTATCATGTATTTTGAAGAATAATTTTAAAAATAATTGATAAAATATTAGGAATGGACAATTTGAATATTTCTATTTCAAAGTTAAGACTATTAATAAAGCTACACTGGTTAAACATATTGATGATATTTATCCATAATTAAAGCAAAAGCTCGATATGATAGTGGCATGGGGTTGTGAAATGATAGTGGCATGGGCAACCGTAAAGTCATATTATTACATTTGACCCTTTTAGCCATTGTATATTGGACAATAAAGTTGTAAATTGTGAAAAATTTTACGATTTAATCACTTTTCTAAACATATTATTTTTCCCAAAGAAATTGCTATGAAAAAATTCATATACATACACAAAAGACCAATTATGAGCATTACAAAAAAAAAAAAAAAAAAGTTGTAAACTGGAGTTATAATAATTCAACATTGTGACATCAAAACCCATCTATCTATTTATTCTTAATTAAAAATTTTATTCACTCTTAATTCACCTATTCCTTTTAATTACTAATTAGAAGGTAAATGATTATTGATTAAACAAGTAACAAATTTAAATCATAATTTTTTTTTACTAAATTTAGATAAATATATTTTCACTTAATTGTAAAAGTTTTTCTACTCTTGTTTTTAGAGAAAATTGTCAAGTTTAACAAGGAATCTTTGTCAAAATTTAATTTTTTGTGTTTCTAGGTGTGATTTGTGAAAGAGTAATGAGAGAGTAAAATGTTTGAAGGCATTCTAAGAAATTTGGGGTAATTTTGCAATTTTCTGTGTTCCATGGTACTGCTGATAAAATCCCTTTTGATAATCCGGTGACCATAGATGACATATAAAAAACGCACATATTGATTTAAGGGTAAATTTCATTTTGATTCCAATATCTTTTTTGAAACTTATTATTATTATTATTATTTTTAAACACAAATCCATTTATAACTCCCACGTTTCAAAATGCCAATTTAGTTTCTACCATTAATTAAACAATGGTCAACTATAACTGAGAAAGGGGTATTTTCGTCATTCAATATAATTATTTTTATTAAAAATTAAAAAAATCTTTGTCATCCATCTAATGGAATGTGGAGATCAAAAGTAACAAAATAGTTAAAAATTAATTTTTTTAAACAAGGAAAGATCTCTACCATTCACATTAGATATGGATAGTAGAGTGAAAGTCAATTAAAATAACATTAATAATAAAAAATCAAAATTAACAAAAAAAGATCTCAACCATCTATCTCTGAAATAGACAGTGAGAGATCCAAATTAATTTAATAGTTTATTAAATTATTAAACAATTTCTTTTAAAAAAAATAATGAACCAGATTGGTCACTAATCAAATTGTCAAATCGACAATTGATCTGGTAGAAATCATATCTTTGATCAACCTGGTTCCAAATCCAAATTGTCGATAATCTGGAACATTCTAGATTGTCAATCGATTCGAAATACTTCAATCATTCGACAATCTGGATTATCCATAAATTTAAGTTATCAAAATGATTAAATGAATGTGTTTTAAAAAAAAAAAAATGATTAAATGAATGTCTTCCTTTCCTTGTCTTAAAATGAAAGGAAAGGGCGTCTTCCTCGTAATATTCTTGGGGCCATGCTATCCGTTAATTATTTAGAGCCATCTAAATGAAACTTTTTTTTTCTTTTTTTAATCTATCTAAACAAAACAGTCTATTAAAGCCCAATAAAATTATGGATTATGTTAATTTATATCTAAAAAATATATATTAATAACTTAACAATTGAAATTAAATTTGCAAACAACCAATCAATTTATCAATTCATCTATTTAGCTTCATTTTTTTCTTTTTTATTCATTCCTTGATTCATTATGAATATATATTTTTTAACAAATTGATTATAGATATTAATTCATGACTTAAGTGCTCAAATTAATATTATCCATAAATTATGGGATTACACCCTAAGGTTTCGTTTGGTGCGTGAGATAAGATTGAATTATTTATGTAAGATTTGATTGAATTGGATTGAATGAGATGAGATTAGATTGGATTAATTTAAATCTTATCTCATATTGGATAAAATGTAGGATAGGATTGGTTATAAACTTGGATATTAAATAAATTTCTTAGGGTTTTTGTAGAAATTTTGTAAAAGCTATATTAATTTACACCATTTTCCACCATTTCCAAATGCTTCTCAAAGCTTGAAAATCATAGAACCATCAACCATCACCTCTCTCCTCCTTCCTCTATCATCACACTTAGACTGCGTTTGGTACGCGAGATTGGAATGAAATGAAATGAATTGGATTAGATTGGAATGAATAGGATTGGAATGGAAAATTACCATCTCATTTTGGTAAAACTTGGGATTAGATTAAAAATTATACCTTATCATGTTTGGTGTAGATTGTGATTGGATTGAAATAAATTAATTTAATTTTTTTATTATATAAAATTAATTTTATAAAAAATCTAAAAACAAAAAAAACAAAAACAAAAACAAAAAACATCTCCCACAATTCAACATCATCAACCCACTTCATCAATATCATCATCTCCACAATTTTACATCATCAACCCACAATTCATCAATATCATCAATCCAATTCATCAATATCATCATCTCTTATAACAACATCATCTTCAACAACATTAAATCATCATAACACCAGAAAAAAAAAAAAAAAAAAAAAAAAAAAAAAAAAAAAAAAAGACTGAAAATCTAGTTCTGGGTCGGCGAACCCAGAACCGATCCGGTTTTGCGTTCGCCGACCCATAACCAGATTGGTTTTGAGTTCGTCCCCAAAACCATATGCTGGTTCTGGGTCGGCAAACCTAAAATTACATCGGTTCTGGGTTCGCCAAACCCATAACCAGCATCTGGTTCTGGCGTTCGACGAACCCAGAACCAGATGCGTGGAGAACTTCTATGGACGTGAGAGGAAGAACTGTGAGAAGAAATGTGAGAGAGAGATAAATGGAGAAAAAAAAAAATTGCCCAATCCAATACCATCGCACCCAATGACATGGGTGTGGGTGGGATTGAAAAATACCAAAAAAATAGGAATGGATGGGAGGTTAGGCTTCCAAGAATCCCAATCTCATTCATCTTAATTGCTCACCAAACATGATATTCAAATAATTTGGGATTTTTGAATCTCAATCCCATCCTGAATCCTATGCACCAAACACAACCTTAGGGACGTAGCTAGGAATTTATTATAGGGTGGGTGAGAATAAATTTTTTAAATAAATTCCGATAGTACGACAATATTTTATAAATTAAGAAAATATAGGCATACTTAGTTAAATGAGATATTATAAGTTTTACTCTTTAAAATTCATATTATAAATGGATATGTTAATAAAAATAAAAATAAAAAACTGAACATAATATTTAAGGAATCGAATTTATCAAACATGAATCATAACAAATGCATGACACTAACAATCTTTTTTAAACATAAATCATCTACATTTTAACAATAATCATTCATAATTACTATTACACATCTATTCAAAAGAAGTCGATGATAGAGCCAGGAAAATCTATTTAGAGATATTTAAGGTCAATAAATAAAAACATAATATTTAAAGCATTGATAAAATATATTTGGAAGGGTGTATTCAATCATGATTTTGAAAAACTTTTATAAATTTTTTTCAGTGAATGACTTTTGTAGAATTTCATAGATTTCTAATAATTTCACAGGTTCATGAAAGACTCTCACAGACTTTTATAAACTTTTTTTTAAAAGATTTTCATTAACTTCGATAAATTTTTAAAAGAAATTATGAAAAACTTTTATAAACTTTTATCGACTTTTATAGACTTCTACATACTTTCATGGACTAACATTTCACTAATTTATAATATAATATACACTTTTTAAGTTAATAAAACTATATTTATCATGTCAATAATGATGAAAAAGTATGGTATAGAAAATAAAAGTAAAATCACCTCAATTACATAAGTTAATAACCAAAATACTCAGTATTTAAGCGTTTCATTATTTATTTTATTTCTTCTACGAAAAATAAAATCTCTAATGTCTTATCAATAATATCAACATCGCTCCACATATCAGCAGCTATAACAGTCTTCCATTTATTAGCATACTCTCTTTATTGTTCTTGAGTCTCAAGAAATGAGTTAAAATCATCATTTCATTAATTAATAATGATGAAGATGATGAAGACTCATAAATATTGATAAATTTTAATAGATTTTTATTTACTTCTAAAATAACAATATATTTCTTTGACAAACTCGTGTCGCAAATTATATTTTTTATAAGTTATATTTCTCATTTCAATAAAAAATTTTCTTTTAATATAGTGCAAATAAACTTGTGAAAAACAACTATCAAAACTAATGTTTTACAAAATTCAAACTGGTTAATTTTATGATATATTACAAATATCAAAATTGATTACTATACTAATCAAATTAACTAATCAAAAGTAAAAGTTCAAGAAATTCTCCAACATGTAATAAGAATAAATCACTAGCTAAAAAATTTTTCTACTAGCTAAAATTTTAATTTTTAAAATAAACCACTAGCTAAAAAATCTCCAAATATATATTTTTTCTTTTTTATTTGAAATAGAGGTTTTTCCTTTTATTTTGTATTATAAAAAATAAAGATTTCATTTATTAATTTAATTGATTTTAAAGTAATAAGATTTTTTATCTATACATTTGTGAGTTCTATTTTCATTATTTGTATATAAGAAATTATAATATATTGGTTTACAACACAATCGTTAATAATAGTTGTACTATTTATCATAAGAAAAATAAGATGATTTGAATCAATATCCATGTAGATATTTTTTTTTTGAAAAAACTTTCTTTTAGTCCCTAAGGTTTCGCGAAATATCAAAATTTTAAGCATCTATTAAAAACAGCCCTTTTAATCCCTAACTTTTCTAAAACTCTTCAAAATAGTCCAAAATGTTAGTCAACTGCCGGTCAAACTAAACAGAAAATTAAAAAGACTTAATTACCCCTCACAACTTACAATGACTGTTTTACCCCTAATAAAATCGTAATATTAAATATTATTTGACCAATCAAAAATTAATACGTGTACACAATAATAATATACAATAATAATATGATTGTTTTTTTTTTAAATATTGATTATTATTTTTTATTTAAATTAAACAATAATTTAAAAAAAATCAATTTAGGAAAAAAATTAAACTAATTATTAATTCTTCCTCTGATATGAAAGAATCCAGATCAATCTCATTTCCTCTCTCTCTTTTCCCCCTCCTTCTTTTTCGTTCTTCTCCTTCGCTTCTATCTCCTCCATCAGCCACCATTTCCTCCGCCTCCGTCTCTTCTGACCACCATCTATTCCGCCTTCGCCTCCGCCTCCGTCTCTGTCTCCGTTTCTTCTCCTTCTTCCGCGGAAATGGAGCCTATCCGGGTTCGATCGAACCCAGATGAAGAATCCATCTGGGTTCGTCGAACCCAGATGAAGAGTTTCTAGGTTCGACCGAACCAAAAACTCTTCATCAGTGCAAATGTGTTGAATTTTTTTTTTATAAACAGTTGATTTTTTTGTTCTTAATGTTATTGTTGTGGAAGATGATGATATTGATGATGCTACGATGTTCTTGATGATGTTGTAGTCTGTGGGGTTGTTGATGATGTTGATAAAGTGGGTTGTTGATGATGTTGGTAGAGGGTTTGAATCTTGGTTGGTTTGTTGAAGATGATGGAGATCCACCAGATTGGATCTCCATTTTTTATTTTTTTTTTAATTTGTTTTAGAAAATTAACTTTATTATATAATAAATTACCCTCTATAAAAAGACCATTTTGCCTTTCTCATCCAAACAATCCGTAACCGTTGACCGTTAATTGACTAACATTTTGGACTATTTTGAAGAGTTTTGGAAAAGTTAGGGATTAAAAGAGCTGTTTTCAATAGATGCTTAAAATTTTGATATTTCGCGAAACCTTAGGGATTAAATGAAGTTTTCCCTTTTTTTTGGGTATTATATATATATAAATATAAATTATAAAATGTTTCATTTCTTAAATTTATTTTGTTGACATCTAATTCCTCAACTTTGATTCAAACTTGAAATCTTCTACAAAATAATAAATTGATGTCCTTAGAAAAAGAATGGGCCTAATTAGATTCAAAAACTAAAAAGCTAACAATTTGAACATAGGAAAAAAAATATTAACCATTATAATTCACAATAAAGTAGGAATATTTTTATGACTATCATTGAATTTGGAGCGATTTAAATATAAAAGAGATTGTAAGGTTTGTTTTTTTCGTTTTGTTTTGTTTTGTTTTTTATTTGTTTTTTGTTTTTTGTTTTTTTGTTTTTTTGGATGAGAAGAGATTTGCTTTTTATAATCAATAAAAAATGTCTATAAAAGTTTTTGAGGGGGGTGAAAGAGAATTTATGGAGTTTGATTGTTATAAATTTAACATAAAAGTCTCCCAAAGTTATTAAAATTTAAAATTCCATAAAAATCATTAACATTTTGAATACCTCATAACTTTTATAAACTCTATAAAAGTCTTGATTAAATATTTCATAACTTTCATAGACTATTTAAAAATTATTAAAAGTCTATATTAAATATCACATAACTTTTATAGAGTCTTTAAAAGTTTATATTGAATACATCTAAAAGGGGTGTATTCAATCCAAACTTTTAATGACTTTTATAGAATTTAAAAGTTTGGGTGTATTCAATATAGACTTTTAATGATTTTTAAAAAGTCTATAAAAGTTATGAGGTATTTAATCAAAACTTTTAAAGAGTTTATAAAAATTATGGGGTATCCAAAATACTAATGACTTTTATAGAATTTTAAATTTTAATAATTTTTGGAGACTTTTATCGACTTTTATATTAAATTTATAATAATCAAACTCCACAAATTCTCTCTCACTCCCCTCAAAAACTTTTATAGACTTTTGTTATTGATTACAAAAAGCAAATCTCTTCTCATCCAAAAAAAAAAAAAAAAAAAAACAAACAAACATTACAATCTCTTTTACATTTACATCTCCTCAAACTTAGTGATAGTCATAAAAATATTTCACTTATTATTATTTTTTTAAAACACACACACACACACACATATATATATATATGTATATTTCACTCATATTTTATTATGAATTATTTGTAACATATCATAAAATTAATCAGCTTGAATTTTGTAAAATATTAGTTTTGATAGTTGTTTTTCACAAGTTTATTTACACTATGTCAAAAGAAAAAAATTTTATTCAAATGAGAAATATAACTTACCAAAAGTATAATTTACAGTTCGAGCTTGTCAAATGAATATATTGTTATTTTAGAAATAAATGAAAATCTATAAAAATTTATTAATATCTACAAATTTTCATCATCTTCATCATTATTAGTTAATGAAATGACGATTTTAACTCATTTCTTAAGACTCAAGAGCAACAAAAAGAGTATACTAATAAATGAAATACTGTTATAGCTGCTGATATATGAAGTAATGTTGGGATTATTGATAAGATATTAGAGATTTCATTTTTTATAGAAGACATAAAGTAAATAAAAAAACGCATAAAATACTTGGTATTTTATTTATCAATTTCTGTAATTAAGGTGATTTTACTTTTATTTTATGTATAACTTAGAAAGTGTATATTGTATTATAAGTTAGTGAATGGTTAGTCTATGAAAGTATGTGGAAGTTTATAAAAGTCTTTTATAATTTCTTTTAAAAATTTATCAAAGTTAATGAAAGTCTTTTGAAAAAGAGTTTATAAAAGTCTATGAGAGTCTTTCATGAATCTGTAAAGCCATTAAAAGTCTATAAAACTTTATAAAAGTCATTCACTGAAAAAAGTCTATGAAAGTTTTTCAAAATCATGATTGAATACATCCCCCTAAACTTTTAAATTCTATAAAAGTCATTAAAAGTTTAGACTGAATACACCCTCCTTAATTTATATAAAATTAAGGATTATATAAATAATTATTTAGATATATTTTATTAAAAAAGAAAACGGCGGGTGCTGTGGCCTCCACCGACACTCCCTCAACCCCACCCTCCTATTGTAAAATAGCTCATTCATTTAATGTCATATTAACTAGAATATAAACATGTTAATCTTTAATAAGATGCTAAAGAAGTCACTTAAAAGAAAGAAAGAAAGTGCACTGGTGTAGGGCACGATCTTGAGACTGCATTAATTTCTGTGCTTCCTGAGACAGAGAGTCAGGAATGGAAGATAAGAAAGCTTGTTTCATGTTTGGATCATCTGAATCTCTGTCACTATTCTTTGCATGAACGGGCGGAATATCTGAATCTCTGTCACTATTCTTTCACTCTGGTCTCTTGAGGCTAATCTGAAACCATCAAGTCATCTAGTACCTGTGGAAACTCATCGGTGAGAGATCATCGGATCACCAGTATTCCTTGCTGCCCTAACATGCCCTTCTGGCTTCAACGGGACTTACCATCAGGCTGGTGTCTTTCCACTCTCCTTTCCATTTCTTTCCATTTCCAGGGATTACCTTATAACAAAAGGATTCACTGGATTAAACAAAAGGTACAAGAATGAAAGAACAGAGACAAAGAACCAGATAGGTTCTTTCCTTATCACATAAACACACCCATTTGAAAAAGGAAGAGACTCATCTAAACAGAGAAGAGTTTTTTAGAAGACTCTCATATTATTTCTTCGTAGGTATTTCCAGACTTGATTACAACTGAGAAGCGAAACCATTTTATAGAAGAATGGCCGCATAAAACAAAAGCAGACAGCATGATGGCTGTGGCATAATTAAAGCAAAAGCAAAAGTAAATCATAATGACTCGCGGGACCATCTACTTTTGACTCAAAAGTAGAAGCATTATTACAAACTTTAATTATGAGACACGGGGCCAGAGACACAAGGACCCACTACTTTTGACTAACACACCGACTTTTGGATTAGTAGGAATCTGAGAGCAGCATGCGGAGCATCTGGCAGCAGTAAAAGCATTGATTAATCAGATGTGGACAAATTGCAATTATTGTGGTCTTCATCATCAAAATTGGTGGCACCACAGATGTGACATTGCCATGAATGCTTGTCGGTCGCATGGATAGGACAACTGGATGAGGATGAGCACTTCGAGCAGAATGTTGAGTCGAAAGTGGATAAGGGCTCATCTGCTAAGGATACAGTGGCAAGAGAGCAGGATGCAACTGGGACAGTTGGTGGTGTGGGATTGAGGTGCTTGGCAGATTCATATCTGACTTTAGCAGCATCAATATCTTCTTGTTGCCACGTTTCTGGTTGGGAGTCTGGTAAGTACCAGATTGGATAAGAGTTGTCATTGAAGGAGGATGACAACTGGTCACTCAGAGAAGAGACATACTGATCACGTGCGAGTGATAGGTGTTCCAGATAAGATGTAGGGTACTGAGACCATGGAGTATCATCTTGTAGAGCTGGCCAAATAAGATCAGGAATGATCTGGTTTTGTTCAAAAAGCTGTTTTTGGATAAGTCTGAATTGATGTGCACATTGAAGCTGGCCGTCGAACACTGGAAAGGGATTTTGTGACAGTAGAGCAAACTGAGGTTTGGACAAATAGACACCATCATATCTGGAGAAATAAGGATGGTGGAAGACGAGGACAGACCAATGCTTAGGAAGAAGTTTATTAACTTCGGACCATAATTGCCAGGAAGCAAGAGACTGATATTGAGACAGAAAATGGGGAAGATAACTCAGGACTGTTGAGGACTCAGTTCCCCATGTGAGCGCTTGAAGGAACTTGTTATTTGAGACTTCAAGGGCAAAGTGGTGGAGATGACCAAGGCACCAGAGGAAATAAAATAATTCCTTTGGGAAGAGGTAATATGGGTAGAACGATTGTTCTGGTAGATGGATGACCTTGGCGAAGGGATACTCAGGATGAACACACAAAGTATTTAGAAACACAGTACCATGAGACCTAATGCAATTGTACTGATAGGCAAACATTAATTCTCTAATACGAGACCTAGGAAAATGGGCTTTAAGCAAATCTGGAAATTCAGGAATCTCTAAGCTAGAAGAAGGCTGATACATGAACAAAGCAGGCACACTGTTTGTTTGGATTGGACGAGAGAGATAATCTGCAAGGGTGTTTGATTTACCTTTGATGTGCTTGATGGTGAAAGAGAATCTGCTGAACCATTCGGACCATCGGAGAAGAAGCTGATGTGGCAATTTCTTCTTATGGAATTGTAGCATGCTGGAAAATGATTTCATATCAGTTTCTACAATGAAATGATGGCCAATTAGGTGAAACTGGAATTTGTCAATGGCGTTCTTGACTACAAGAATCTTTTTAAAAGTGGAATGGTAATGAAGCTGAGTAGCTTTGAAACTTCCACTCTGATAAGCACAGATGTGCCTATGACCTTGCGGATCTTGTTCATACAAAACTGCACCCCAGAATTTATCACTTGCATTAGTCTGGAGAATTCTGGTTCCTGTAGAAGGAATGTGCAGAGCTGGTAGCTGTTGACAAACTTGCTTAAGCTGTTGGACAGCTTTAGTTTGCAGGGAACTCCAAGGAGAAGGATCTTTCTGTAGCAAGGTTGACAATGGTTTGGTTAACGACGCAGCATTGGAGATGAAAGATCTAACGTAGTTAACAATGCCAAGGAACTGTTGGATCTGATGCTTAGTAAGCAGTTCATCTGGGAATTTGAGGAGTTCATTTCCAATGTGAGGCTGCGGATGATACTTTCCTGCAAAGAGTTTCATACCTAGGAAAGTAATCTCTGATTGAGCAATCTCCATTTTCTTTGCAGAGAGCATAATACCATATTTCTGGGTAATCTGGGAGAATTGCTGGAGAAGTTCATAGTGTTCTTGCTCCGAAGTAGAAAATAGCAGGATGTTATCAATATAGAAGAGAGCACTGTGGAGCAAAGGAGTATAGATCTTTGTAATGGCCTTTTGAAATAAAGACGGAGCTGTCTTGAGGCCAAAAGGGAGGACCTTCCACTGAAAGTGGTGATCAGGGATACAGAACGCTGTTTTATATCTGTCCTCTGGATGGATGCCTAGTTGCCAGAAACCTGCCTTAAGATCGAACTTTGAGAAGATCTTTGCAGTTGATAAGCAGGAGAATAAAGTATGGCGACTGGGGAGAGGAAACTTGTCATCTTGGAGGAAGTGGTTCAAGGGTTTGTAATTGATGACGAGTCTGAGTTTTCCTCGAACTTGTTCTGCTCGCTTGTTAACATAGAAGGCTTCACATGCCCATTGGGAAGTGGTTGATTCTATAAGGCCTTCGGACTGTAATTGAGAACATTCAGTACGAGCAAGCAGGAGATGATCAGGATTCATTCCTGAATGACTGGCTTTTGTTGGATTGATATCTTCATTCATATGAAAAGGCAGTCTGATAAAGAAGTCTGGATTTTGCCATAAAGGATGGAAACATTTCTTGAAGAACTCAGTATAAGACTCAGCACAGGAGTGAGTAAGCAACTGTTCTTTAATGATAGAGAAATCCAGAATTGGTTGAAGAGCATACAGGCTAAGGACAGGGGACCATGGTTTGAAATGTTGGCGGAACCTGATGCTTGTAAATAGTAGCTTTAAGGCTAGAAGTTTGGCATATAGATCAAAGCCAAACACTAGATCCTTATTAGGAAGTTCGGAACCAAGGACTTTTTATTTAAGAGAACAGCCTGGGAAGATCTCAAAGATCACAGGTTTACTGATCTGGGAGATATAGAAGTCTTGACCATTGGCAGTTCTAAATTTCTCATGGTGAGGTTTCCAGTATTGAGAAGGCAAAACAGAAGGATTCATGATAGAGGTGGAGGCACCGGTATCAATGAAGGCAATTATAGGAATTGGTTTTGCATATTTGGAAGGAAAGACTTTTATCATGACCGAGGGAGTCATGGATACTGAAGGTTGAACAGTATATAAAAGTCTGGAGGAAGAATGGTCAGAATTAGAATCATCAGAGGCAGATGTCTGATCAAATTGAAGAAGATCATGAGATGTAGGTCGATCATGAATAGAGAGGACATCTTCAATTTCGTCATCAGTAAGAGAGATACCTTTCTGGGCAAGGTATTGGACCATCTTCTGGGCTTTCTGTGGTTTGTTAGGACAGTGTTTAGCAAAATGTCCTGTCTGGTTGCAGAGATAACAGCGAGATGATGAACGCTGTTTGAAAGGCTTCTTGCGAAGGAAACGCCTAAACTTTGGTTTCCGGGCATAATGTTTATGCTTGGAAGGGATCTGTATAGGAGATTTGGATTTGAAGGAGTGGTGCTTCTTTTTTGTAGAGCACTGGCAACGCTCTTTATCTTTGCATTTGATCTGGAGATCAGGGCGTTGACATACTTTAGTGAGCTGTCGAGCTTTCTTTAGATAATCTTCAAAGAATTTCTTCTGGGCACAGAGCTTGTCGAGAGCTGCAAGAACATAGTGATAAATTTCACCAAGAGTGCACTGGTGTAGGGCACGATCTTGAGACTGCATTAATTTTTGTGCTTCCTGAGACAGAGAGTCAAGAATGAAAGATAAGAAAGCTTGTTTCATGTTTGGATCATCAATTCCATGGAGAGCATGAAACCTTTTCAGCATTTGTTGATAATGGCGATCAAGATCAGATCTGTTGTAAGAGCAACACTTCATTTAGAAGTATTCTTCGCGCATCTTGATCTCATGGGCTTGAGGTCTGCCACAGAACTCTGTATAAAGTAGATACAGAACCTGATTAAGATCTGGGAGCTGGCAGAACTGTAATTGTCTATATTCTCCAAGTTCTTGCCACCATTCATGAAGAATACCAGTGAATCGTGTAGCAAACTGGGTAAGAACTTGCTGGAGTTGAGCCTGGGGCTTTAGCATTTCAGTTTGAAGCCAAGCTTAGAATTCAAAGATTCGTTCACGCCATTTAGAGTATGGAATGTCATCAAGCGTGAAAGTGAACAGCTTGGATGTGTTCTGATTTGGCTGGGCAGGAGGAGGCTGAGGAGGAACATGTGGAATCTCAGTCTCGGTACTGCTGGGTTCAATATGAACTTGGGGTTCGTTCATATACTGAGTAGGAAGCCGCTTTGAAAGGTTAGGACCACTTATGCTAGTGGTACTGCAAGAAGAGAAATCACCATCCAAAGAATAACGGAAATTGTCTTCGAATGAGTTGGAAGAGCTAGATCCAGTAGTGATGGTCAAATTGGCAAACAGACCATTATCACTTGCAACTGGAGAAGAAGATGAGTCTGATGAGCTTGAAGTGCTAGAGAAAGGGTCATCAGGGACATAGGCGATTGAATCGTCTGGATCAGGATCAAGCGGTAGAGGTTCTGGAGGAGGAACGTATGGAATCTGAGAAGATCCCATAGCTTGTAAAGCTTGTGAGATCTGATTAGGGTGAGAGACCATGAATTGATCGTCATGATGAGACTGATCTGGTTTGAAATGGTCTGGTTTGAACAGATCTTCACGTTGACTGTGAGAACTGGACCGCTGACTAGGAGGTTGCGAAGGGTAAGCTTTAGCTTTGCCTTTGCGTCTGAGAATCTATTTTTGGCGTTTGTATTCAGCCTGCTGAGCTTCTTGTTGTTCTTTAAGCTTAGCATAAAGGCGATGAGATGTTCCAAAAGCAATGTCAGCTTCCGACCTGGTTTCCAAAGGGAAAGACAGCGAAGGAGGAACCTTTGGAGGAGGTGGAGGAAAGGTCCATGTACTGGGTGTTGCTTCAAAAGGACTATAGACCGGTGTAGGAGGAGCAATATTGTAAGTCTGTCGATACAAATCATTTTGTAACGAAGCTAGTTGAGTTTTAAGACTCCTCATTTCAGCATCTTTCTGGGTAAAAGCACTGGTAAAGCTTTGGTTAGTCTGAATCAGATGAATGAGATCATTATGGAGCTTATTCATACGCTGAGTGATCTGAGTAATGAGTTGTGCAGTGCGTTCAGCTGCAATAGAAGTCTGTGTCTGCATGTGATTGAGTCTGGTTTCAATTCTGTGCATGACTTTATTCTGGGCAATGGCATTCTCAGATTGCCAGTTGAGAACAGCTTCAGCTTGAGAAAAAGGCTTGACAGAACCATCAGGTTGGATGGTTTGAGAGGGAGCAACACGAGGTCTTTGATTAAAGGTTTCTTCTAGAGAAGGAAAATTCATGTCATAAGCAGGAGATGGATGTGAATACATCATGATAGCAGGGACAACAGGATTTGACTGTTTAGGAACCCATTGGTGTTGAGGTTTACAGGTTGTGGGTCTTTTGACAGAAGGAACTGTCAACGGTTGAGCACTAGGTGGACGTTTGGGGAAACGTTTATCAAAATCATCCCAAGAGGGAGATGAGACAGGAGCTTGGGTAGGCAAGTCAGGATCAGTGTATCTGACAATATATTCATATTTGCCAGAGGGTTCACCTAGAGGGCCGACAGTAGGATCACCATTTAGCCATCTTTGGTAGAGAGACTTGGCTTTGGTGGAGGCTTTAGGGAAAGGAATGGATCTGCGATAACTTTTGCACTGGCATTCGAGATCATAGAAGCTATGACCTTCGGGATCCTGGAAATGATAAACTGGTTGACCTGTAGAGGTAACATATTGTACCTAAGGCTGTGAGGGTGCCGGGTCAAACGAACTGGAGGAGCTTATCATGAACTGAGTGCCAAGCTCTGGAGGAGCACTGGGTGCGCCTGATTTTAGGAATTTGATGGTGGTTGTACCATCTGGATTGTTCATCATAATGGATTCATTAGCAAAGACTAGAGCAGGAGTCTATTGCTGCTTTTCATAAGATGTTACCCACTGAACGGGGAGTAACTCGAGTAGCTTGTTACGAGAAATCTGTCTGGGAACAGATGTACAGTGAGGCACATGGTTGGAATCCATTATTAGGAACAAAGCTTCAGTAGTGCTGGGCATAGAAAGATCAAGTGCATGATCTTGAACTCGCCAGATCATCTGGTGATGAAGAGTGGCGGCTATCGATCCTGGTTTCTGAACAGCACCTGTGAGCTGTATTTGGACTTGTAAGGCAGTAGAGAGGAACTCATCCTTAAGGTTGATGTTAAAATTGGGTTTAAGGGTGAGCATGATGGTGCTAGCATTCAAAGTAGTTAAGACAGTAGCAAGACATGCATGTGCATAGTTTGGATATCTGGAGTCGAGTAAAGCTAGCCTGCACGAAACAGGAAGACCTTTTCGACAATGATAAGTAACTGCAAGTCTTAGAGCACCAATATGAAGGTAAGAATATCCTTCAGATAACCACTGGTTAATGCTAGGCTGAGGGATCTCAAGAGTGAGATATTGTTCCTCAGAAGAAGCAGGTATATCACACTGACTAAAAGAGGAAGATTGTACATACTCTTTTAAAGGTTTACGAGACTGTTTAATCAACGTTTTTACAGAAAACGAAGAAGAAGGTTTTGCAAACGCAGAATATGGATTTAACAAAGGAGGGATAGTTAAAGGGAGTAAATTATTATCAGGGAAATAAGTTAACTCATACAAACTATCTATCTTACGAGACGATGATTTACACAGGGGTGAACTAATAGTAGGGAGCGCTGGAGACGAAGAAGTAGTCATGAATAGATTACTTTTCTGTCTGTCTGATTCTTTGTCTCTGTTCTTTCATTTTTGTACCTTTTGTTTAATCCAGTGAATCCTTTTGTTATAAGGTAATCCCTGGAAATGGAAAGAAATGGAAAGGAGAGTGGAAAGACACCAGCCTGATGGTAAGTCCCGTTGAAGCCAGGAGGGCGTGTTAGGGCAGCAAGGAATACTGGTGATCCGATGATCTCTCACCGATGAGTTTCCGATGAGTTTCCACAAGTACTAGATGACTTGATGGTTTCAGATTAGCCTCAAGAGACCAGAGTGAAAGAATAGTGACAGAGATTCAGATATTCCGCTCGTTCATGGTATCAGAGCCACCCGCTCATTTGCTGTAATGAGGTAAGAGATTCAGATAGACAGAAAAATAATCTATTCATGACTACTTCTTCGTCTCCAGCGCTCCCTACTATTAGTTCACCCCTGTGTAAATCATCGTCTCGTAAGATAGATAGTTTGTATGAGTTAACTTATTTCCCTGATAATAATTTACTCCCTTCAACTATCCCTCCTTTGTTAAATCCATATTCTGCGTTTGCAAAACCTTCTTCTTCGTTTTCTGTAAAAACGTTGATTAAACAGTCTCGTAAACCTTTAAAAGAGTATGTACAATCTTCCTCTTTTAGTCAGTGTGATATACCTGCTTCTTCTGAGAAACAATATCTCACTCTTGAGATCCCTCAGCCTAGTATTAACCAGTGGTTATCTGAAGGATATTCTCACCTTCATATTGGTGCTCTAAGACTTGCAGTTACTTATCATGGTCGAAAAGGTCTTCCTGTTTCGTGCAGGCTAGCTTTACTCGACTCCAGATATCCAAACTATGCACATGCATGTCTTGCTACTGTCTTAACTAATTTGAATGCTAGCACCATCATGCTCACCCTTAAACCCAATTTCAACATCAACCTTAAGGATGAGTTCCTCTCTACTGCCTTACAAGTCCAAATACAGCTCACAGGTGTTGTTCAGAAACCAGGATCGATAGCCGCCACTCTTCATCACCAGATGATCTGGCGAGTTCAAGATCATGCACTTGATCTTTCTATGCCCAGCACTACTGAAGCTTTGTTCCTAACAATGGATTCCAACCATGTGCCTCACTGTACATCTGTTCCCAGATAGATTTCTCGTGACAAGCTACTCGAGTTACTCCCTGTTCAGTGGGTAACATCTTATGAAAAGCAGCAACAGACTCCTGCTCCAGTCTTTGCTAATGAATCCATTATGATGAACAATCCAGATGGTACAACCACCATCAAATTCCTGAAATCAGGCGCACCCAGTGCTCCTCCAGAGCTTGGCACTCAGTTCATGATAAGCTCCTCCAGTTCATTTGACCCGGCACCCTCACAGCCTCAGGTACAATATGTTACCTCTACAGGTCAACCAGTTTATCATTTCCAGGATCCCGAAGGTCATAGCTTCTATGATCTCGAATGCCAGTGCAAAAGTTGTCGCAGATCCATTCCTTTCCCTAGAGCCTCCACCAAAGCCAAGTCTCTCTACCAAAGATGGCTAAATGGTGATCCTACTGTCGGCCCTCTAGGTGAACCCTCTGGCAAATATGAATATATTGTCAGATACACTGATCCTGACTTGCCTACCCAAGCTCCTATCTCATCTCCCTCTTGGGATGATTTTGATAAACGTTTCCCCAAACGTCCACCTAGTGCTCAACCGTTGACAGTTCCTTCTGTCAAAAGACCCACAACCTGTAAACCTCAACACCAATGGGTTCCTAAACAGTCAAATCCTGTTGTCCCTGCTATCATGATGTATTCACATCCATCCCCTGCTTATGACATGGATTTTCCTTCTCTAGAAGAAACCTTTAATCAAAGACCTCGTGTTGCTCCCTCTCAAACCATCCAACCTGATGGTTCTGTCAAGCCTCTTTCTCAAGCTGAAGTTGTTCTCAACTAGCAATCTGAGAATGCCATTGCCCAGAATAAAGTCATGCACAGAATTGAAACCAGACTCAATCACATGCAGACACAGACTTCTATTGCAGCTGAACGCACTGCACAGCTCATTACTCAGATCACTCAGCGTATGAATCAGCTCCATAATGATCTCATTCATCTGATTAGACTAACCAAAGCTTTACCAGTGCTTTTACCCAGAAAGATGCTGAAATGAGGAGTCTTAAAACTCAACTAGCTTCGTTACAAAATGATTTGTATCGATAGACTTACAATACTGCTCCTCCTACATCGGTCTATAATCCTTTTGAAGCAACACCCAATACATGGACCTTTCCTCCACCTCCTCCAAAGGTTCCTCCTTCGCTGTCTTTCCCTTTGGAAACCAGGTCGGAAGCTGACATTGCTTTTGGCACATCTCATCGCCTTTATGCTAAGCTTAAAGAACAACAAGAAGCTCAGCAGGCTGAATACAAACGCCAAAAACAGATTCTCAGACGCAAAGGCAAAGCTAAAGCTTACCCTTCGCAACCTCCTAGTCAGCGGTCCAGTTCTCACAATCAACGTGAAGATCTGTTCAAACCAGACCATTTCAAACCAGATCAGTCTCATCATGACGATCAATTCATGGTCTCTCACCCTAATCAGATCTCACAAGCTTTACAAGCTATGGGATCTTCTCAGATTCCATACGTTCCTCCTCCAGAACCTCTACCGCTTGATCCTGATCCAGACGATTCAATCGCCTATGTCCCTGATGACCCTTTCTCTAGCACTTCAAGCTCATCAGACTCATCTTCTTCTCCAGTTGCAAGTGATAATGGTCTGTTTGCCAATTTGACCATCACTACTGGATCTAGCTCTTCCAACTCATTCGAAGACAATTTCCGCTCTTCCTTGGATGGTGATTTCTCTTCTTGCAGTACCACTAGCATCAGTGGTCCTAGCCTTTCAAAGCGGCTTCCTACTCAGTATATGAACGAACCCCAAGTTCATACTGAACCCAGCAGTACCGAGACTGAGATTCCACCTGTTCCTCCTCAGCCTCCTCCTACCCAGCCAAATCAGAACACATCCAAGCTGTTCACTTTCACGCTTGATGACATTCCATACTCTAAATGGCGTGAACGAATCTTTGAATTCTAAGCTTGGCTTCAAACTGAAATGTTAAAGCCCCAGGCTCAACTCCAGCAAGTTCTTACCCAGTTTGCTACACGATTCACTGGTACTCTTCGTGAATGGTGGCAAGAACTTGGAGAATATAGACAATTACAGTTCTGCCAGCTCCCAGATCTTAATCAGGTTCTGTATCTACTTTATACAGAGTTCTGTGGCAGACCTCAAGCCCATGAGATCAAGATGCGCGAAGAATACTTCCAAATGAAGTGTTGCTCTTACAACAGATCTGATCTTTTTCGCCATTATCAACAAATGCTGAAAAGGTTTCATGCTCTCCATGGAATTGATGATCCAAACATGAAACAAGCTTTCTTATCTTCCATTCCTGACTCTCTGTCTCAGGAAGCTCAGAAATTAATGCAGTCTCAAGATCGTGCCTTACACCAGTGCACTCTTGGTGAAATTTATCACTATGTTCTTGCAGCTCTCGACAAGCTCTGTGCCCAGAAGAAATTCTTTGAAGATTATCTAAAGAAAGCTCGACAACTCACTAAAGTATGTCAACGCCCTGATCTCCAGATCAAATACAAAGATAAAGAGCGTTGCCAGTGCTCTACAAAAAAGAAGCACCACTCCTTCAAATCCAAATCTCCTATACAGATCCCTTCCAAGCATAAACATTATGCCCGGAAACCAAAGTTTAGGCGTTTCCTTCGCAAGAAGCCTTTCAAACAGCGTTCATCATCTCGCTGTTATCTCTGCAACCAGACAGGACATTTTGCTAAACACTGTCCTAACAAACCACAGAAAGCCCAGAAGATGGTCCAATACCTTGCCTAGAAAGGTATCTCTCTTACTGATGACGAAATTGAAGATGTCCTCTCTATTCATGATCGACCTACATCTCATGATCTTCTTCAATTTGATCAGACATCTGCCTCTGATGATTCTGATTCTGACCATTCTTCCTCCAGACTTTTATATACTGTTCAACCTTCAGTATCCATGACTCCCTCGGTCATGATAAAAGTCTTTCCTTCCAAATATGCAAAACCAATTCCTATAATTGCCTTCATTGATACCGGTGCCTCCACCTCTATCATGAATCCTTCTGTTTTGCCTTCTCAATACTGGAAACCTCACCATGAAAAATTTAGAACCGCCAATGGTCAAGACTTCTATATCTCCCAGATCAGTAAACCTGTGATCTTTGAGATCTTCCCAGGCTGTTCTCTTAAACAAAAAGTCCTTGGTTCCGAACTTCCTAATAAGGATCTAGTGTTTGGCTTTGATCTATATGCCAAACTTCCAGCCTTAAAGCTACTATCTACAGGCATCAGGTTCCGCCAACATTTCAAACCATGGTCCCCTGTCCTTAGCTTGTATGCTCTTCAACCAATTCTGGATTTCTCTATCATTAAAGAACAGTTGCTTACTCACTCCTGTGCTAAGTCTCATACTGAGTTCTTCAAGAAATGTTTCCATCCTTTATGGCAAAATCCAGACTTCTTTATCAGACTGCCTTTTCATATGAATGAAGATATCAATCCAACAAAAGCCAGTCATTCAGGAATGAATCCTGATCATCTCCTGTTTGCTCGTACTGAATGTTCTCAATTACAGTCCGAAGGCCTTATAGAATCAACCACTTCCCAATGGGCATGTGAAGCCTTCTATGTTAACAAGTGAGCAGAACAAGTTCGAGGAAAACTCAGACTCGTCATCAATTACAAACCCTTGAACCACTTCCTCCAAGATGACAAGTTTCCTCTCCCCAGTCGCCATACTTTATTCTCCTGCTTATCAACTGCAAAGATCTTCTCAAAGTTCGATCTTAAGGCAGGTTTCTGGCAACTAGGCATCCATCCAGAGGACAGATATAAAACATCGTTTTGTATCCCTGATCACCACTTTCAGTGGAAGGTCCTCCCTTTTGGCCTCAAGACAGCTCCGTCTTTATTTCAAAAGGCTATTACAAAGATCTATGCTCCTTTGCTCCACAGTGCTCTCATCTACATTGATGACATCCTACTATTTTCTACTTCGGAGCAAGAACACTATGAACTTCTCCAGCAATTCTCCTAGATTACCCAGAAATATGGTATTATGCTCTCTGCAAAGAAAATGGAGATTGCTCAATCAGAGATTACTTTCCTAGGTATGAAACTCTCTGCAGGAAAGTATCATCCGCAGCCTCACATTGGAAATGAACTCCTCAAATTCTCAAATGAACTGCTTACTAAGCATCAGATCCAGCAGTTCCTTGGCATTGTTAACTACATTAGATCTTTCATCTCCAATGCTGCGTCGTTAACCAAACCATTGTCAACCTTGCTACAGAAAGATCCTCCTCCTTGGAGTTCCCTGCAAACTAAAGCTGTCCAACAGCTTAAGCAAGTTTGTCAACAGCTACCAGCTCTGCACATTCCTTCTACAGGAACCAGAATTCTCCAGACTGATGCAAGTGATAAATTCTGGGGTGCAGTTTTGTATGAACAAGATCCGCAAGGTCATAGGCACATCTGTGCTTATTAGAGTGGAAGTTTCAAAGCTACTCAGCTTCATTACCATTCCACTTTTAAAGAGATTCTTGCAGTCAAGAACGCCATTGACAAATTTCAGTTTCACCTAATTGGCCATCATTTCATTGTAGAAACTTATATGAAATCATTCTCCAGCATGCTACAATTCCATAAGAAGAAATTGCCACATCAGCTTCTTCTCCGATGGTCCGAATGGTTCAGCAGATTCTCTTTCACCACCAAGCACATCAAAGGTAAATCAAACACCCTTGCAGATTATCTCTCTCGTCCAATCCAAACAAACAGTGTGCCTGCTTTGTTCATGTATCAGCCTTCTTCTAGCTTAGAGATTCCTGAATTTCCAAATTTGCTTAAAGCCCATTTTCCTAGGTCTTGTATTAGAGAATTAATGTTTGCCTATCAGTACAATTGCATTAGGTCTCATGGTACTGTGTTTCTAAATACTTTGTGTGTTCATCCTGAGTATCCCTTCGCCAAGGTCATCCATCTACCAGAACAATCGTTCTACCCATATTACCTCTTCCCAAAGGAATTATTTTATTTCCTCTGGTGCCTTGGTCATCTCCACCACTTTGCCCTTGAAGTCTTAAATGACAAGGTCCTTCAAGCGCTCACATGGGGAACTGAGTCCTCAACAATCCTGAGTTATCTTCCCCATTTTCTGTCTCAATATCAGTCCCTTGCTTCCTGGCAATTATGGTCCGAAGTTAATAAACTTCTTCCTAAGCATTGGTCTGTCCTCGTCTTCCACCATCCTTATTTCTCCAGATATGATGGTGTCTATTTGTCCAAACCTCAGTTTGCTCTACTGTCACAAAATTCCTTTCCAGTGTTCGACGACCAGCTTCAATGTGCACATCAATTCAGACTTATCCAAAAACAGCTTTTTGAACAAAACCAGATCATTCCTGATTTTATTTGGCCAGCTCTACAAGATGATACTCCATGGTCTCAGTACCCTACATCTTATCTGGAACACCTATCACTCGCACGTGATCAGTATGTCTCTTCTCTGAGTGACCAGTTGTCATCCTCCTTCAATGACAACTCTTATCCAATCTGGTACTTACCAGACTCCCAACCAAAAACGTGGCAACAAGAAGATATTAATGCTGCTAAAGTCAGATATGAATCTGCCAAGCACCTCAATCCCACACCGCCAACTGTCCCAGTTGCATCCTGCTCTCTTGCCACTGTATCCTTAGCAGATGAGCCCTTATCCACTTTCGACTCAGCATTCTGCTCGAAGTGCTCATCCTCATCCAGTTGTCCTATCCATGCGACCGACAAGCATTCATGGCAATGTCACATCTGTGGTGCCACCAATTCTGATGATGAAGACCACAATAATTGCAATTTGTCCACATCTGATTAATCAATGTTTTTACTGCTACCAGATGCTCCGCATGCTGCTCTCAGATTCCTACTAATCCAAAAGTCGGTGTGTTAGTCAAAAGTAGTGGGTCCTTGTGTCTCTGGCCCCGTGTCTCATAATTAAAGTTTGTAATAATGCTTCTACTTTTGAGTCAAAAGTAGATGGTCCCGCAAGTCATTATGATTTGCTTTTTCTTTAATTATGTTTTACTTTTGCTTTTGCTTTAATTATGCCACAGCCATCATGCTGTCTGCTTTTGTTTTATGCGGCCATTCTTCTATAAAATGGTTTCGCTTCTCAGTTGTAATCAAGCCTGGAAATATCTACGAAGAAATAATATGAGAGTCTTCTAAAAAACTCTTCTCTGTCTGGATGAGTCTCTTCCTTTTTCAAATGGGTGTGTTTATGTGATAAGGAAAGAACCTATCTGGTTCTTTGTCTCTGTTCTTTCATTCTTGTACCTTTTGTTTAATCCAGTGAATCCTTTTGTTATAAGGTAATCCCTGGAAATGGAAAGAAATGGAAAGGAGAGTGGAAAGACACCAGCCTGATGGTAAGTCCCGTTGAAGCCAGGAGGGCGTGTTAGGGCAGCAAGGAATACTGGTGATCCGATGATCTCTCACCGATGAGTTTTCGATGAGTTTCCACAGGTACTAAATGACTTGATGGTTTCAGATTAGCCTCAAGAGACCAGAGTGAAAGAATAGTGACAGAGATTCAGATATTCCGCCCGTTCATGGTATCAGAGCCATGGTATAATAGAAGTTGGTCATTATGGCATTGGCATCAATAATGACTTACAAATCACAACATAATAATAATATTATTATTATTTCAAAAATTTATTATTATTTTTTTGAGATAAAAAAATTTATTATTATTATTATTAAACATCTTCCAACACAAATCTTAAACTTCTATTATCTTGACTTTTAATACATCATATTAATTGATCTTATTTGTCGCATCCATGAAAACAACTAGTTGACAACTTGACATGTGCTTGACAACGAGTCAGAATTTTCGGTGTGCATGCCTCATGCAAAGACCGAAGTGCGAGACCGACATGCGACAGTAAGTCAAAATTTTCGGTATGCATGCATCATGCATGGCCGAAATGCGACCCAAGTGTCAATATTTTCACCTCTTAAAAATTGTATATACATCCCTAATTAATATATATATTTTTAAATATTTAATATTATTTTTAAATAAATTTATTAAAAAAAATTATCAATGAAAATATTTTATGTATTATTAAACTTTTTTACTTTCTAAAACCTTAATTTTTCTTCTTGGTGTTAATCTTAACATTGAATTCCTTTTCAATTTTGTTTGAGCAGGATTGGTGTAGTCATGGATGCGAAGGTTTTAATTGGAACATGTGATCCCATTAGCAAACCTGTACTTAGCTTAAAGATCCTCCTCTGCACCTCCACAACCCACAACATTGACTGCCAATATTCAATCTTTTGCTGCACAACCCAGAACTTGTTCTTTGTCATCAAAATCCCCAAAATCTTATTCCAAGAACTCCTCTGGTAATTGAAA
Organism: Nephelium lappaceum; assembly: GCA_021234005.1. Taxonomy (NCBI): domain Eukaryota; kingdom Viridiplantae; phylum Streptophyta; class Magnoliopsida; order Sapindales; family Sapindaceae; genus Nephelium; species Nephelium lappaceum. The sequence continues at coordinate 9,901,356 of CM038000.1, read as the reverse complement.
TGATACTGCCGAAGCTTAGTGTTGTGTTTTCGAATCCAGTCCTCACCTAATAGGAGAGCCAACTCGCTATCATTAACTTTCTGTACAATGTACTTGGCATTATTCATCATAAAAACAGAAGACAAAGGAAGGTCCCTACAAACCTTGGACTTGACCTCCAAATTGCTTTCCAACAACTCCATAATCCAAGCCATTTGAACAGACAAGGAAGACGAAGAATCCTTGTCGAAAACCTGCTCTAAGGTCTGCCTAGAGCGACAAGCAGCACGTAGATAATTCATGACATAACGAGTCGTGGGATGCAGGCCACCTCCAGGGACAGCAGCCTTGGCGGGGTCTCGTCGAATCAAATTCTCCAACTCCATGAAAATCCCTCCAATCGCCTCCCCTCGTGGTTTCCATATGGTCACAGCTTCGTTTCTCAACACAAGAGGGGTATGCCAACAAAAAGGTCTACATACCAACAAAAGATTAAAAGAGAATTTTTACTCCAATTTTCCAATTTTCGAGGGATAGAAATGTTGTCATTCAAAAATTAAGAGAAAATGATAATATTGATATTATGTGAAATGTAAATGCAAATTAGAATTATTTTTAAATTTTTATGGGGTGTACATACAATTTTTAATGGGTGGAAATATCGCCACTCATGCGACAATGAGTCGGAATTTTTGGTGTGTGTCACGTGTTAACTTTAAGTCCTAAATATTAGAGTTTGATCATTTTCTATCAGCTTAAACTTTTGGATCTGATAGTAATTAACATGGTATTAGAGTTTCAAAGTCCCTAAGTCAAATCATCTCTTTCATTTTTATCTGAAAATTTTTTTGTTACATATATTATGTAGTATAAGATGTTTAATATATATTCGTTATCTGTTATCAATCAACGTCACATGTGAGGGGCATGTCATGTATTAATCTCAAGTCTTAAATAATATAGTTGGATTACACACACACACACATATATAGATTGAAAATCATGTATGATAGCATTAAAATTTGGAAGAATTCTAAAAATATGATAAAAAAATTTAAATAAATTTTTTTCTAACACCTTCACAAACTATAATTCACAAATAAAATAAATAGTTCATGATAGTTCATTATATAGCAAACACTGCATGGTGGTAAAAAATGTTTATTTTAATTTTTGGTATTTAATTTTTAGTACTATCTTCAAAACTCGTATTTTTTTTATGCTAGACTAATATATATATTTATTTATTTATTTATGTGTGTGTCCGTGTGTGAAAAATACAAAAAATACAAATGGAAGGATGTTAAAATTTATTTTTAGCCACATTTTAAAATATTCATTTTTAGCTCTCAAACAAATTAATTATACAATATATCTACTTTATCCAAATTATCCCTACATACCTTATTCTCATCCTCCATTGTTCATGGTATGCAATCTTTGGTTTCCTTTTTTGATTGTTTAAGTTTTGTTGGGACTTTTTAAGTTTTTTTATTGTGATTTTTCAAGTTGTTTTATATTTTGGATAATGGGTATTAATGTTTAAGGTTGGATTTGGTTAGATTTAGCTTGAAAATTGAGGTTTCCGATAAGATACAGTGTCGAACACAATGACTAGGTTGTACCAGCTGTACTAGGTTTTAAGTCTCATTAAAACTCGGTACCGAGTTTTAATAGGACTTAAAACTTGGTTAATAAAATCCGATACCAGGTTTTATTGCACATTAAAACTTGGTACCATGTTTAAATAGCACATTTTTTTGTTTTTTGTTTTCAATTGAGGGTCATTTGGTAAATTTAGATATAGAATGCAAATAATTCGTTTGAGGGACTAAAAACAAATTTTCATTAAGAAGTGGGTAAAAATGAAAATTTTCATTTATTTTTGGATAAAAGTAAATTTGTATATATATATATATATGTATGTATGTACATATGTATGTATGTATATATGCATGTATGTGTGTGTATATCCGAATCTACTGATATTAATGGTAAAAGTCCATTAAGACTTATCAAGATTAACAAAGTGTAGTCTTAAAATCTACTATTATAACACTAGAAAATATCTACTTTTACAGTAAGGGAAAAATTGATAAATGTGCATGGTGGGATTCAAAACTCTATCATTGCCACTTGATTTATGAGTAGATGTGCAATCAAACAATAATTAATACAAACTTGATACTGCAATGAATATCAATTACTCTTCCAAGTGCAATCCCATCTTATACCCCAACTTTGTAATGCATGTGTCATTAGACAAATGGTACACATTATGAGTTGTCCAATCCGCTACATTTATCATATGAATTATATTATCAAATAAGAATGTATCTACAATCTTAATTGAGTAATTGTACATTTCCCTCTTCACATTCCCCGTAGATAGAGTTGTTATATGCTTGTGGTTGTAGACGTTGATTTTATCAAGTCTCAAGAGACTCCATACAAGAAGTTTTTTTTTTTAAAAAAAAACAACTCCATATAAGAAGTTGGGATGACAACACAAATACAATTGTACTATCGTTAATCCTTCCCTATAACACTGATGCTAGCAAACCTCAAATCAAAATTTTGTCTATAAAATTTCAAAATGTAGGAAAATTCATCTCTTATAATGAGAGTAGCTATATACATCATACTTATGACAATTGACCTCATCACGTCTTCGTGGATTCTAGTTTTAAAAGTGAAGATATATGCCTAATATACTATTTGGAAATTACAAAAAATGACCATTTTAGAAAAAAAAAATGTTTTTACCTACCTTTTTAAAAATATATATATTTTTACCCAACTTTTTTAAAAAAATTGTTTTTAATCTCTCAAAGAAATTAATTACAATCTATACCCAAATTACCCAAATTGTCCTTACATACCTTATTCTCTTCCTTCATTGTTCATGGTATGAGATTTTTTGTTTTCTTTGTTAATTGTTTGAGTTTTATTCGAATTTTTTTATTTATTTATTTTTTTAGATTTTTTGAGTTTTTTCGCTTTTAGATGTTGGGTATTGATATTTAGGGTTAGATTTGGTTGGATTTGACTCGAAAATGAAAATTTTTGGTAAAATACAACGTCAAAATAACGACTAGATAGAATTGGTTTTTAAGTGGATTTAAAAACCGATACCGGTTTTTAAACTCGATTAATAAGCATGTTTTATATTTTGAGGATAGTTTGATAAACTTGGATATATGATGAAAATGTTTTGTTTGAGGGGTTAGAAGCAATGTTTTATAAAAAAAAAAAAAAAAAGAGTAAAAACGAATTTTTTCATTTATTTTTGGCTAAAAGTAAAATTTTCCCCTAATACTATTGTAAACCAAATCCTTTCCTATTATAATTTATTGGCAGGACTTAACCTCATAACATTTATATAATAATAACAAACTTACTAAATGAATTAGAGACTTGTTGGGAGTTATCCAAATCAAACATTATTTACACGATGCAAATATTCACTCTCATGGACGAGAGATACTAAACCATGTAATAAGGAGAAAAAACTACTCAAATAAACTATAATATGCGTTGATTGAAATAAATTCCTTAATATTTTAGTGGAGGGAGAAATATACAACCACTTCTATTAAATAGTGACTCATTTTCTTTTAATATATTTTTAAGAAATAGCAAATATATTTATATAAACAATTTAATAGCTTAAAAATTAATCTATTAAATTACCCTGATCATTTATATATTTATCCTTTTCTCTAAATTTTATATTTTCAAGTGAAAATGATAGGATTTATCACTTCTATCCCCATTTTTTGTGTTTATGTCATCAAATAAATAATTTGAGTTTCAATAGCATATTAAATAGATAGAGTACCAAAATTATGTAGTGTATTAAAACACATTCACCACTCATTTCTCTCACTTTTCTCTTTTCATTTTTCTCTCACTTTCTCTCTCTCTTTTTATCACACTAGTAATTACTTTTCATAGTCCATACTTCCTGCTCAAATGCCATTTTTCATGAAAAGGAACTTAGGGAATGGTTTTTTTTTTTTTTTTGAGAAGACTTATTTTCACTAAAGTCTTAATTTAAATGATTTTAATTTGTTTGTTTGTTTGTTTGTTTTTAACTTACAACTTAATTTAAGTTTTTTTTTTTTTAAAAAAAAAATCTTATTTAAAAAGTCAAAATTTGTTAAAAAATATCTTATTTAAAAAGTCAAATTTCTTACTTATACCTTAATGAAAAAGCTTTTAGTAGTAAATATACGTTACTTTCCTAAATTAACATATTATTATTATAGTATAACTAAAGTGTCCCTAACAAAAATTCTAATCAAATTCAAATCCTAACCCTAACCACAAAATCTAAGCTCATTAGGCTAGTCGTTGTCAGTCATAGACCGGTCCGATCATCGGAGGAGACTATAGGCTCTTCCCATTTGAATATGAGGAGACTGACGGCCTTTGACATGGAGGCCAGATTCTCTAGGAAAGAAGTCGTCGGCCTCTGTTGTTGGTGGCCTACTGTTGCATCAATAACACATAGGCGAAGGAGGACTTGTATTTTGTTTTAAAAAAAAATAAAAAAATAAAATATTATTTTATTTATATAAAACAAAATAATTAAAATAAAAATATTCAAAATAAAATTAACATATCTTCAAGTAATGATAATCTATTTTAAAAAATAATAGAAATTAATATTTATAAGGAAAAGCGTAAAATAGTAATCGTCTAATCGCTTAATTTTTAAGTTTAGAAATCTTAAGTGGAAAAATAAAGAAAAATAAATATATTTAATTATAAAGTCTTATTAATTAGTCATTTAAAATAAGGTCTTATAAGATTTAAGATTAAAAAAAATAATAAAAACAAAAACAAACAAACATCATCTTAATCTTTGATTAGATCTAATTTTATATTTGAATTTTAAGCTACTTTTGTATGGTTGCGATAGAAACCCAATGGAAAGAAGAAGCATTAGTGCAATTAAGAGAAGACGTGTTGGAAATATCATAGATTTCAATCAAAGAAGGTATTAGATAAAATATTAAATAAGTTATCAAAGGTAGACAAAGTCAACCTTCGGAGAAACTGTTCCTCAAGAGGATAAGTGACAGATGTAAGAAATGCAAAAAACACATGATATTCTAAGAACAATGTGTGTGACAAATCATGAACACATTGTCATGCATTAGGACACCTAAAACTTTTTTCTCTTAGGAAGGGACATGATAGTTATAGGAAAAAACAAGTCTTCTAGAAATAATAAGCTGACTTAAAAGCACAAAAGGGTACACCCGAAGATTACCTCTAGGTCACCTTAACAAATGTGTTATTTGTTTTGTAGGATCGAGCAATAACAGAGACTCAAAAGTGAAGAGTAACATTGAAGGCAAAAGCTTAACGAAGATTCGGTGAGCCTTCGATTGTGAATTACAATAGGAACAACTTTTATAAGTGAAAAATAGAAAACAAGAACAACAACAAAACAACTTGATTTCAAAAGAAAACTCTAAATCATTAAAACAATAAATTTATTCAAAAACAAAATTAAAGTGTCTTGTATATTAACTGTCGATTTAAGTCAAAATGGCTTTGATCGAGAGTTAATTAACTCTCGACCAAAGCTGTTTTCTATTTTGGTGACTTTGGTTGAGAGTTAATTAATTTTACAGTGTAGGGAAAAAAACAAATCCTTGTTTTTTCATGTTTTAAATTTTGAATTTTTTCAACTTTTTTTTTTTTTTTTGGGAGGGGGGCAGAGGGGCGGGGGGTGGGGATTTAAGGGATCATTTGTTTTTTTATTTGAAGACTGAACAATGATGTTAATGACTAAAGACTGAATAATATATGAAATCTAAATAATATGTTTTTTTTTTTTTCCATACCTATGTATATATTGTAAACTTGTTTATTTTTTAAAGTTAAAATTATCTGAAAACTAATAATTTGACATTTATATATTTTTCACTATTTGTTGTTATGTAATTTTAATTACTTTAATATAAACATATGAAAATAAATAATTTAATAAATTTTAAAATATTTTTTATGTACATATTAATAATATTTTATTCATAATTAAAATATAATTAAAAATATAGTAATATTATCCATATTTATATATTTAAATATATAAATATATTTAAAAAAAAAACTAGAAAATGAATGTTTAAATTGTAAATTAAAATATATTAATTGAATTTCAAGATAATTTGAAATGAGATGTATTTAGATTTTTTTTTTCAAATATATTTTTTGTAAGTATCAAAGAAAAAAAGAAAATAAAATTTGAATAATATAAAATTAGAATAAATTTAAAATTATATTATTTTGGGAAGATAGATTTGGAATAAAAACATTTTAATGTCATTAAGTGATTTGCAATTAAGTGAAAAGTTAAAAATTCTTAGAGTTCATTTGTTTTTTTGTCTTAAAACTAAACAGTGCTGTTAAAGACTAAAGACTGAATAATGACTGAAACTTAAAATCTGAATAATATGGTTTTTTTTTTTTTCCCTTACATCTGAATGTATAATAATTTTATTTGTTTTTTAAAGTTAAATTTGTCTGAAAACTAGCAATTTGACATTTATATCTTTTGACTATTAGTTGTTATGTAACTTCATTTAATATTATACAAACAATTATAATAAATTATTTAACAAATGCTAAAACACTTTTATGTATATATTAATAATATTTTTATTCATAATTAAAATATGAGTAATTATTATAGTAAAGCATTTTTTTAAAATTATGTATGCATAAATAAATTATTATAGTAAAATAAATTAAATAAAAATATACAAAATGATATTAAGTTAAATTAATATTATTATATATTTAAATAAAAATAACATTAAAATGAATATATAATGTAAAATTAGGAAAAATTTGAAAATATGTTTAGTAAAGTATTAGAAAAAATTTGTATAATGTAAAACTATGATAAACTTGGAAATATATTATCTTGGAAAAGATAAAATTAGAATAATAAATTTATAAAATTAACAAGTGATTTGATATTTAGTGAAAAGTCAGAAAATATAATTTCTTTATATCCAATATCTAAACAACACCACACCCACCCCCTTCTTTTTTATTTTTAGGGACGAACCGAACAAACAACCCGTTCTAGCTGAAAAGTTAATCCTACCTTTGCTTGGTTGAAGCGTCGGACTCTTAACAAAATCAATTGATAACGTGAACAAGCAAGTACGCCTGTGGCTTGTACCAAACAAGAAACTAGGCCTCTAGCTGACTGACATTCAATTATGTTTTGACATTCAATTATTGATATCGACATTCTACAAGCAACAAAGCCTTTCCTTCTCCTTTTTTTCTTGTTTGAAAGACAACAAAGCCTTTTCAATAAAGCAAAGCAACAATTCTGTCAAAAAATCGTCGTTATAAATCAAGACAGGAAAATGCGGCTGCTGCACGCAAGTATGGTGTCCTGTAATTCACGTGAAAGCTTTATCAAAAATGGTGCTGCTATTGCTTTTTTTTTTTTATTCTTTTTAAAGTAGGTACTGCTGTTGATGTCTATAGCATCGGTACCACGTGATATCGCATCCGTATAGCAGTATAGGCATGTGAAACCTGACGTTGGTGCCCCCACGCTGCATCTTATCTTAGAACCTTGCCAGATGTCCAATATAAAACACCCACGACCTTGTGAAAATTATAAAACATGACAATTTTAGAAAAACAAAAAAAGGAATTTTATCCACCTCTTTAAAAAAAATATTAATTTTTAATCTCTCAAACAAATTAATTATAATTTAAATCTAAATTATTCAAATGACCCTTACATACCTTATTCTCATCCTCCGTTATTTATGATATGAGATCTTTGACTTCCTTTTTTATTGTTTGAGTTTTGTTAGGATTTTATAAGTTTCTTTGTGATTTTTCAACTTATTTTTGCATTGGATGTTGAACATTGACATTTAGAATTAGATTTGAATATATTTGGTTAGATTTAACTTGAAAATTAAGACTTTCGATGAGATGCGACAATAAAGATAACAATCGGAATTATGGAGTCTTGTGGCCCCACAAAACCCGATTTCGGATTTTATAACTATCAGGTTTTAAGAAGTCATAAAACTTGATTCAGGTTTTGTGGTCCCACAAAACCCGAGTTTTGTGGCCCATAAAACTCGATATCAGTTTAAATTTTGTATTTTTAAAATTTTGACTTAAAGATAGTTTAATAAATTTGGTATAAAGTGAAAATAGTTTGTTTGAGAAATTCAAAACAAATTTTTATAGAAAAATGGATGAAAACGAATATTTCCTTTTGATTTGGGATTCATGTGTAACTCTCTCTCACCTTATACAGTGGCCACAATGATAATCAATAAGTTTTATTTTATTTTTATTTTTTTAATTTTTTAGAAGAATCAATAAGTTCATTTGGAGCACAAGTTTGTAATTTTTTTTTTTTGGGACATATTACAATACAGTACATACACAAATAAGTCGAGCTCTCTTGATGAAAACATTTGAGAAGCGACTTAAAACTGAAGCCTCTAAGAGAGGGAGGGGAACAGTCGCTCTTACAGGAAAATCAACTGAAAATTGCCCACACACAAAGGGCCACTGAGAATCGAAACACCAACCAAAATTGGGGAGCAAGGTCTGACTTACCACATAGTTAAGCCCCAATTCTTGTAATTTTTTTTTTTTTTTTTGAGGAGAATTATTCATCCACTATTATGGAATTAAATTTTTTAAACTATATAAATAATAAATAATATCTACAAATTTGATAAAATTTAAATTCAGATGTAAAAAAATGATATATATATATATGTATGTATGTATGTATGTATGACTTTTCATTGATCATATATGTAGGTCTCATGAGAAAGAAAAAGTAAGGATGAGGAAAAGATACAAAAACTTTGAAAAAGAGAAGGCATAAAAAGAAAGGATAACGAGGAGGTAAAAGTAACACAAATTATCAGGTTGTATTTGGATTATTTTAAAAATAATTTTTTACTTTTAAAAATAACAGATGCTTGTAAATGTATTTATTTTGTTGTTTTGTAAAGAGTTAACTTCATTTTAGTCTTTATAATTTTATGAATTTTAAAATCAAAATATTTATAAATTTTTGGATTAAATTTAAAAGTGGCTAACATTAAAAATAAACTTTCATTTTTAACTCATTTTTAGGTTCAAATAAAATTTCAATCACTTTTGACCAAAATACTAAATATTTCACATGCAACCTTGCACATAAAATATTTTCAACTACAATAAGTTTTTCCACTTAAAAATTTTTATGTAATTTAAATATGTCACATGCAATGTTACATAAAATCTTTCACAAGCTAAAGAATAAAAATGATTAAACTTTTATTTGAGATTAAAAACGAATAATTTTTTTAGGTCAAAATGAAATTTTTTACCCTTTTATGGACCATTTCTAAATAATTTTCTCTTTTAATAATGTTTCTTTTTAAATTATAAATAACTTATTGAAAGACTAGGTTTAGTTTTCTATTCAATTTCTACCAACGTTTCATTATGGCAAATTGTATTAATAACCCTCATGTTTACTCATATCACTATTTGATCAATTTTTTACAGGAATTTGGGGAAGATGTTGTAACTTGTACCACTTTGACTATCTTATACTTAATAGGAAGCTTTACAATACAAGGGTTAAAGGGCATTTTATAGCAAATAAAACAAAAAATACTAGATTAGAAAAATAGTGCAAGTAGGAAAGGTTCTAAATGATTAAATAAATAAATAAACAAAAATTAAAAACTTTATAGAAGGTCCCTCAAATGGCAAATCTATTGTGATTTCCATGAGATGATTGTTCATATCTCCTCTACAGCAATCTCCATGGAGGAGATTACATCACATCTCTATTATTTTAGGGAAAATTCTACTTTAATCGCTAACTTTTGATAAAATATTATTTTTTATTCACTAATGTATTTTTAGTTTTTATCATTCCTAAGATTGTAGAAATTCATTAAACTAATCATTCCATTGGTTGACTATTAGTCAAACTTAATAGTTAGAAGGGTACTTTGATCTTTTATTCTGCTAACTATTTGGAATTAATAAAGAAAAAAATTTTAAATCTTCACCATCCATCAAAGTTATGATGGATGATGGAGATTTAATTGAAAAATAAATTAATAAATAAATAAAATTAAAACTAAAATTTAAATTTAAAATTAAAATTAAATAAATTAAGTTAAATAAAACTAAAACTAAAATTTAAAATTAAAATTAAAATTAAATAAATTAAGTTAAATAAAACTAAAACTAAAATTTAAATTTAAATTTAAATTTAAATAAATTAAGTTAAATAAAAAAAAAATAAAAAATAGAACATAGAAAATGCATCTCTATTGTCAATTTGAGATGGATGGTGGAGACGGAACTTATATAAACAAAAACCAAAAAGTAATAAAAACAGAAAACGAAAAGGTGAACTTGAAGAACAAGATCTGGTTTCCAAATGGAAACCAGATTGTGCCGATCTAGGTCAATTTGGCGGCCTAGGAACCCAGATTGACGTCGATTTGGGTTTCTACTAGAAACCCAGATTGACGTCGATTTGGGTTTCGAAACTCAAATGTCTTCCTCTGACTTTAAACGCTTAAACGCTCAAATCCAGATGTCTTCCTTTGGCTTTACCAGATTGGGCTTTAAATGCTCAAAGCCTTTCCTTTTGAAACGAACCCTATATGTCTTCCTCTTTTGCAATCGACTTCATATATAATCAATCACACCAACAACTAACCCTTTTCTTTTTTTCTTTTTATTTTTTTTTTCTCTCTCTCTCTCAACTACCTAGTTCAAACATAATAGGTTTCTCATATGAACATTTCGAAGGCAAATCAAATGGGTTCTACAATTGGTTTAAACCAAATGAGTTCTTTATTTGGTTTGAACCAGATCGAAGAGTCATCTGGTTCAAATAGCCACGACGAATCTGATTCGAATAGATTTTGCACGCAAACCATAACATATGGATGAAGCTCTTGATTTGTGATATGGGTAGAAGAGGTCTGGGTTTGTGAGGGCTAAGTTCACTTCCAGGTTCTGGTTCTAGTTTTAGGTCTAGGTTTAATCGAACCAAGAACTTCTGCTTCTGGCTATAGGTTTGGTCAAACCCAAGACTTCAATATGTAGGTTCAAGCGAACCTAGATTTGATGATATTTAAACCTAAATATTTGGAACATCTGGGTTCAGTCATCAATTCCATTTGGTGCAGCTTTATATGGAATTCATCATTTTTTTTTTTATTTTAAAAAATTGCATTATCAAGTAATGAAAAATGTTTTTAGCTGCATTCATACAAATATATTAATTTATAAAATGATGATGTGGCGACTCATCATTGGTGTAAAAATGTTTTTATTTTTTCATTTCGACTTTTGCATGACATGTGTTGGATTCTTATTAGTAGATAAATTAAGATAAAATGATTAAGGGTATTTTAGTCTTTATATAATTTTTATCATGTTTGACTGTTAGTTAAACGGTCAGAGAGACTAATTTGATAAATTTATCAAACGTTAGAGATGATAAATACTAAAAACACATTCACGAGTAAATGTATTATTTCATTAAAATTTAGGAGCTCCATTGAATTTTATTTATGTATTTATTTATTTTTTTATAGTAGATGTTCAGTCAAAAGTGGACACATTGGTGGATGATAATACGAGGCGCACAGAGGCAGTGGGAGGGAATGGCGTTAGTGGATGTGGCGGCTATGTGGTTTAAATAAAATCTTCTTTATGTGGTTGACAAAACATTACGGCTGCAATTAATGATAGTGGTTGAGCACTTGATGATGGCGTCTAAAATAGCGTTGGAGAGTCGGTGAGGGTTGGTCATTGTTAGGTGCTGTGGACCTAGTGAGTTTAGTGATGATGCAGTATTGGATATTGTTAATTTTTTTTTTTTTTTTTTGTCATCTCAATTTTTTTATTTTTAAAATGTTTTATTGTCACTTTTTTCTTTTTAATTTATTCTTAATCTCTTCATTGTGATTTTTATTTTAAAAAAATTGTTACTATTTTATTTTTTAAATTTGTATTATTTTATCATGTATTTTGAAGAATAATTTTAAAAATAATTGATAAAATATTAAGAATGGACAATTTGAATATTTTTATTTCAAATTTAAGACTATTAATAAAGCTACTCTGATTAAACTAGTTGATGATATTTATCCACAATTAAAGCAAAAGTTCGATATGATAGCGGTATGGGCAACCGGAAGGGCATATTATTGCATTTTACCTTTTTAGCCATTGTATATTCTACAATAAAACTGTAAATTGTGAAAAATTTTACTATTTAATCACTTTCTAAACATATTATTTTGTCCAAAGGAATTGCTATGAACAAATTCATTTGCATACATAAAAGACCAATTATGAGCACTTTGAAAGAAAAAAAAAAGTTGTAAATGAGAGTTATAATAATTCAACATTGTGACATCAAAACCTATCTATACATTTATTCTTAATTAAAAGATTTTATTCGCTCTTAATTCACCTAGTCCTTTTAATTACTAATTAAAAGGCAAACGACTATTGATTAAATAAGTAAAAAATTTAAATCATAATTTTTTCTTTACTAAATTTAGATAAATGTATTTGCACTTAATTGTAAAAGGTTTTCTATTCTTGTTTTTAGAGAAAACTGTCAAGTCTAACAACGAATCTTTGTCAAAATTTAATTTTAGTGTGTTTCTAGGTGTGATTTGTGAAAGAGAAATGAGAGAGTAAGGTGTTTAAAGGCGTTCTAAGAAATTTGGAGTAATTTTGTAATTTTCTGTATTCCATGGTGCTGTTGGTAAAATCCCTTTTGATAATTTGGAGACCATAGATAACATACCGAAAATGCACATATTGATTTAAGGGTAAATTTTATTTTGATTCTTATATATATTTTTTAAAACTTATTTTTTAAAATATAAATCTATTTATAATCCTCATGTTTCAAAATGCATTAATTTAGTCAAACGTTGGTAAATTATAACTGAGAGAGAGATATTTTCATCATTCAATATAATTATTTTTTTATTAAAACGTAAAAAAAAAATCTTCACCGTCCATCTAATGGACTATGGAGATCAAAAGTAACAAAATAGTTAAAAATTAAAATTTTTTTAAAAAGGAAAGATCCCTACCTTCTATATTAGATATGGACGGTGGAGATGAAACTCAATTAAAATAAAATTAAAAATCAAAAATCAAAATTATCAAAGAAAGATCTCAACCATCTATCTCTAAAATAGACTGTGGTAGCTAGGTCAAAATTAATTTAACAATTTATTAAATTATTAAACAATTTTTTTTTAAAAAAAATCATGAGCCAAATTGATTGCTGATCTGATTTTCAAATCGACAATTGATCTAGTAGGAATCATATCTTTGGTCGATCTAGCTCCAAATCCAAATTATTTGATAATTTGGAACATTCTAGATTGTCCATCGATTCGAAACACTCAAATCATTCAACGATTTGGATTATCCATAAATTTAGAAAAAATTTCATTTTAATCCTTAAGGTTCCAAAAAATATCAATTTTTTAAAGTTCATTTAGAAACAACTTTTTTTATCCCTAACTTTTCTAAAACTCTTTTAAAAAGCTCAAACTGTCAGTTAACTAATGGTCAACGATTACAAATGGTTTGGACAAGAAGAGTAAGATGATCTTTTTGTGTAAGAGACTAAGATTGTGACATGTGGATGGTTAGGATTTTAAACAAATAAAAAATAAAACAATTAAAAAATACAAAAATAATTAATTAGTTCATTAAATTAAACATAATTATGGAAAAATAAGAAAACTTAAAAAAAAAAAAAACTAGATTCAAACACTAAATCCAAATGTTCTTCAAAACAATTTGTTTTTTTTTTAAAAAAAAAAAAATTAAGACAAAAAAAACACCCAGCAAATTCATCTTCAAATCTACCCCTCCAAATTAATCTGGATTAAAATACACCTAGCAACCTCAAACACCAATCCAGCAAACATCCATCAGACCTTAACATCAACCCCAAACAACCCTAAACATCAATTCCAAACATCAAATACTAATCCCAAACAACCACAAATAGCAACCCCAAACAACAACCTCAAACATCAAATATCAACCCCAAACTCCAAACATTTTTTTCTCACCACTGTCATCTTTATCTTCTTCCCCAAATTCTTCAAATTTTTTTTTTTTAGCTATCGTTGTAGTTTGAGTTCTGAGTTCGAATCCAAAACTAGAGGAATTTATGTGATGGAACCCAAAACCATCTAGTTCTGGGTTTAATAGAACCCATAACCAGAGCTCTGGTTTTAGGTTCCATCAAACCCAGAACTTGAGATTGGAGGATAGAAAAGAGAGATGATGAAGAAAAGGAAGAAGATAAGAGAGATTGGAGGGGACAAAGAAGAAGAAGAAGAAGAGTAGTTTCTAAAGAGAGAGGGGGAGAGAAAGAGAGAGCTTGGTGATCTGTTGATGATAGTGTTTATTATTATTATTATTATTATTATTATTATTATTAATTATTTTTCTTTTTTTAATTAAGTAAAAAACTTTTAATTATATATTTACTTATTTAATTTTAATATTTTTATAAATAAGGTAAAACGGTAATTTAATACATTATAACCTAGATAAGGGGCAAATGAATTATTTTCCTTCTTTCTTCTATTTTGACTGTTAGTTGACTAACATTTTGAACTTTTTTAAAGAGTTTTGAAAAAGTTTGAAATAAAAAAAGTTGTTTTTAAAAAGGTTTTAAAAAATTAATATTTTTCGAAACTTTAAACACTAAAACGAAGTTTTCTTGTAAATTTAAGCTATCAAAATGATTAAATGAATGTGTTAAAAAAAAAAAAAAAAAAGATTAAATGAATGTCTTCCTTTCCTTGTCTTTAAACAGAAAGGAAAGGACGTCTTCCACATAATATTCTTGGGCCCATGTTATCCGTTAATTATTTAGAAGTTAGAACCACCCAAATGAAACTTTTTTTTTTTTTTTTTTAAAATCTACCTAAACGAGACATTCTATTAAAGGCCAATAAAATTATGGATCATGTTAATTTATACCTAAAAATATATATTAATATCTTAACAATTGAAATTAAATTTACAAACAACCAATCAATGAATCAATTCATTTATTTAGCTTTATTTTTTTTCCTTTTTATTCTTTCCCTGATTCATTATGAATATATATATTTTTAATAAACTGATTATAGATATTAATTCATGACTTAAGTGCACATATTAATACTATTCATAAATTATGGGACTAGAGTATTTATACCCTAAATGGTTTGTAAATTTTAGAATTATTAAATATAAACATCATTTTTGATTTGGTGCTGGAAAGTTTGTAAATAATATTTCAAAATATATAATTTTTATATTGGACTAAGGTGTAGGGATGGGATGAGAAAGGGTAAGTAGGTACTTGTATAAGATAAAAAATACAAAGCAAAAGAGCATAAGAAATATTATTAAAAATATAAATCTTATAAAAAATATATTTTTTTAAAAATATTTTATTAAGAATTATTATTATTTTTTCGCTTGACGTTTGGATCCACGTTCGGGATCCATTGTTTGGAAAGGTCTTTAGAAAAGGTTCAAAGATTCCAAACAGCCTTCCCCACCACTAGTCAAAAGGAAACCGGACTATCTATAGGGAAAATCTAGAGAGTAACAGCTTAAGAAGTTGTATGGAAATAATCGCAGAAGCGTTTGTTTCAGCTATACTGGGACAGCTGGTTGAAAAACTAAGTTCCTCTGATCTGCTCAAGTTCGCGCGTCAGGAGAAGGTTTCAACTGAGTTCAACAAGTTGAGAAGCCTTATGCCGAAGATACAGTCTTTGCTTCAAGATGCAGACGAGAATCAAATGTCCGATACATCCTTGCAACTCTGGCTGGACCAACTGAGAGGCTTGGCCTATGATTTGGAGGACATACTTGATGAGTTTGCAACCAAAAATTTGCAGCGAAAGTTGAACAACTGTTCACGCTTCAAGTACAAGGTACGTTCTGTTTTCTATCTATTTAATGCAAGAATGGGTTCCAAATTCGAAGTGATATATGCTAGATTGGAGGATATGTTGAAACAGAAAGAGATCCTTCAATTGAGAGAAATTGTTGTTCGTGAGAGGAAAACGTTTAGCTATCAGAGACTACCATCCTCATCTTTGGTTGAACCTGATGTTTTTGGTAGAGAGAATGATAAAAAGGCAATCATAGAATTGTTGTTCAATGGTGGTGGTGGTGATGATGTTGGTGTGATCCCTATATGTGGAATGGGTGGTATTGGTAAAACAACGCTTGCTCAACTTGTTTATAATGATAAGGTGGTTACTAGTGGTTTCGATTTGAAGGCGTGGGTTTATGTTTCCGAAGATTTTGATGTTGTAAGGATAACTAAATCGATTTTGCATGCAGTCTGTTACGAAACCTATGGTGTTAGTGATTTGAACGAGCTTCAAGTAAAGTTGGAAGAGCAGTTGAGTGGAAAGAAATTTCTACTTGTTTTGGATGATGTTTGGAATGAGAATTATGAGAATTGGAGTGTTTTAAGAAAACCCTTTATGGGAGCGGACTCTCAAAGCAAAATAATTGTAACTACTCGTAATGCAGAGGTTGGATCAATTATGGGCACGGAGCCTACTTACCATCTGAAGTTGCTGTCTTATGAAGATTGTTTTTCGTTGTTTAAAAGCCATGCATTTGGAAATAGATCTGTGCCTTTGGATCTTAAACCGATTGGTAAAGAGATAGTGGAAAAGTGTAAGGGCTTGCCTTTAGCAGTTAAAACCATGGGAGGCTTGTTGCGGAACAAGTTGGATCCTGGTAAATGGGAAGCTGTATTAAATAGCAAGGTATGGGATTTGCCGGAAGAAAGAAGTAATATTATTCCAGCTCTGAGGCTAAGCTACTACTATCTTCCTTCCCATTTAAAGCGATTGTTTGCTTATTGCTCAATTTTTCCAAAGGATTATGAATTTGATAAGGATGAGTTGATTTTGCTATGGATGGCTGAGGGTTTTCTCCCACAAGGACGAGAAAAGAAACAGGTGGAAGATGTAGGTCATGGTTGTTTTAATGAATTATTGTCAAGGTCATTTTTTGAACGATCAAGCGGCAAACATTTTATTATGCATGACCTCATTCATGATTTGGCTCAATATGCTGCCAGAGATATATGCTTTTGTGTACACAGTGAATTTGACAATGATGGGCCTGATGGAACTCCTAAAAGGATTCGTCACTTGGCTTTCACTCGTCATGTGTATGATGTCTCTCAAAGATTCAAACACTGCTACAAAATGAAATCTTTACGAACACTCGTCGCACTACCAATCCATCAATCACCTTGGACTGCATGTTGCTACCTAAGCGGAATTGTATTGAGTGAGATGCTGAAAACATTTAGATGCTTAAGATCCCTCTGTTTGAGTGGTTATTATATTATAGAGCTTCCAAATTCAATCGGTGATGTCAAGCATTTACGATACCTTAATTTGTCTTATACTAAGATTAAGTGCTTACCTGAGTCAGTGTGTAATCTTGTCAATTTAGAGACATTGCGATTGCGTGGTTGCTCAGAATTAACAAAGTTACCTTCAGGCATCGGCTGTTTAATCCACCTGTTTTGCCTTGATATTAGAGATACAAACTGTTTGCTAGAGATGCCGCCAGGAATTGGTAATTTAACTAGTCTCCGAGTATTGACCAAATATATTGTGGGAAAAGGTGATCAACTCAGTCTTAGAGAGTTGAAAGACTTGTGTCTTCGAGGGGAGCTTTCCATTTATGGGTTGGGTAATGTGGGTGATAGAGTTGATGCAAGGGTTGCCAATCTAAAGGAGAAATGTGACCTTGATGAATTGGTCATGGAATGGAGTGGGAACATAAATAATGTGCAGAATAATCAGATTGATATGTCTGTGCTTGACTTCCTACAACCTCATAGGGGTCTTAAAAAACTTAGAATTTCACATTATGGTGGAACAAAATTTCCACCATGGATAGAGGATCCCTCATTCACTGGTATGGTATGCTTAAACCTATGTAATTGTGGAAACATTGTGTCACTTCCATCACTTGGGCTACTACCTGCACTTAGAGAGTTATGCATCGAATGCATGGATGAAATAGAAAGGGTAGATGCTGAGTTTTATGGAGAAAGTGCTAAGCCTTTTCCTTCCTTGGAAATTCTGCAGTTCAAAAATATGCCGAAGTGGGTGCACTGGTCTAACGACGGAGTTACTGATCCTTTTCCTCATCTCCGTCAGCTTACCCTACTTAACTGCCCTCAGTTGCAGGTAAAATCACCCAGCAAAATTCCTTCTGTTGTGAAGCTTACTGTTGCTCAATGCCCAAATTTGGTGTCACCTATAACACTCACATGCCTTCATGAATTAAATATTATAGACTCCAATAAGGGTATGCTGGGAAGCATTTCTGGCCTCTCCTCCCTAAAAACTCTAAAGATCAGGGATTTTCCAGAGTGTATATGTCTGCCGGAAGGATTTCTGTGGCCTGAAGGATCTCCGAAACTTCAGACAGTTTCTAATTGCACTGAATCGAATAGGCAGAGGGTTGAACCAGTTGATTTTTGTTTTTCTACTGCTGAAGGCAATTCCCAGTCGATGTCATTGGTGAATCCAGATTCATTATGTAAGAAGATGCCACCTCAGCTGCATCATTTCACTTCTCTCGAATACTTACTGATTGAATCTTTCCCAAAACTTGTGTCATTTCCAGATACAGCTTCTATATCAACGCTCAGACATCTTATATTAAAAGATTGTCGAGCACTGAGGGCCTTGCCGAAGAATATAATGATGTATAATTGCAAAGTCAAGAGTTGTCTTGAAGAATTGGAGATTGAAAATTGCCATTCTCTCAAATCCTTTCCTGAAGGCAAGTTACCTACCACGCTAAAAAGGTTGACAATTCAATATTGTAAAAATCTGGAGTCCATACCTGAAGGAATTATGTGTGATGATAACAGCAGTTATATGTCAGAGTTTCAGATCTTGAAGATCA
This sequence comes from Nephelium lappaceum, assembly GCA_021234005.1. Classification (NCBI taxonomy): domain Eukaryota; kingdom Viridiplantae; phylum Streptophyta; class Magnoliopsida; order Sapindales; family Sapindaceae; genus Nephelium; species Nephelium lappaceum. Next base: position 9,882,321 of record CM038000.1, on the reverse strand, counting down.
TTGGTTGTCCATCTCTTAAATGTTCTACCTTTGGCAAATTGCCCGATGGTCTTAAAATGCTAAAGCTTTCAGATTGCTCGAGGCTGACAATGATAGGGAATATTGAGAATAGTAAATTACTTGAATGTATTGAAATCTCACATTGTGAAATCATTTCTGAATTACCTGAGTTCTTGCACGGTCTGTCACATCTTACTGAAATGGTTATAGTTAATTGTTCCAATCTAAAATCTTTTCCAGAAGGTGGACTGCCCATATCTCTTCAACTTCTAACGATATGTGATTGTCCACGTCTTCTGTCCTTTGGCTGTTTGCCCCCAAATTTAACATCACTTGATATTTGGAATTGTGTGAGTCTCCAGCATCCTATATCCAAGTGGAATCTGCATGGATTGACTTCGCTTAAAGATTTCAGCATTTCTGGTGAATGTTTTCAAGATATATGTTCCTTTCCAGAAAATGAATATATGCTTCCTGGAAATCTTGTATCTCTTTGCATCTGTGGACTCAAAGATCTAGAAACTCTGTCGAGGGGACTCAATAATCTCACATTGCTCAAAGAGCTAGAGATCATTCATTGCCATAAGCTTCGCTTCTTGCCTTTAGAAGGCCTGCTTTCCACTCTTGGACGACTCAGAATCTCAGACTGTCCTCTTTTGAGGAAAGAATGCTTCAAGTGGAAAGGACACATTCCCTGCGTAGAGTTGGATGGCGAATGCATTTAGCAAACCTGTTTCAGTGGAGAATACTATAATTCCTCTTGTACAGGTGCAAGCATTGAAGCCAATTGCTCTGGAGTTTCAATCAGGTAATGTAGTTTCCATGGATGAATTTTATTTTAACTTAATCTTTTTCTTTTTCTTTATGGAATGTGACATTTCTGCTATCCATGCAGGATGTGAAAGAACAGCAACAAATGAATTCCAAGGACATCCCAGCCACTGTTGCAGATTTCTACTGCAAGTATGTTCTGTTAAAATGATTTATTCAGCTTTTCAACGAATGTAGGAAATGGAAATAAAAATGAGAATACATCTTGAAATATTAATTTTTTGTTATGTGTTTACTTTGGTAACCTATAGTTATTTATTTTGTATCTGATAGCAGGAGAAGTATGGAGAGATGTAGGATGGATGTAGCTAATAGTGTCTTTGACATTTTAGCATGACCTCTTCAGTTTCAGATAAGAAGTGACCTGTTTCAGGAGTTTCTCAGCAAGTAGTTGGGCAATCACTTTGGTAGGGGCAGTGGGCAATGTGTACAAAGGGTAAGGACGTAGTCAACGACAACCTGATAATTCGCACTTACAAGGATTTTCTTTTTGAAGACCAACAATTGCAATGATGTATATTCCCTTCGTGATGAAATTTCAATGATTACCTAGCCCGTCTTCCAAGGCTATAGACTCATTGAACCTTTTGGCAGTTTAGTCAATTGTGGGCACTCAGTCTGCCTGTGAAATGCCTCCAACCTTGTCTCAGAACTAGTGGTAAGTTTTGTATTTGCATTAATCATTTGTCTATTGTTAAATTAGTGTCAAAATATTCAGAGTGATGCATTTATTCTGAATTGGCTTGCCTTATTATCTAGAACTGTTTTGGGAAAGATAACTCATTTTTATTTAAAATAGCTACTTGCAGGAAATTAATGTAATGTTCTTAAATTATTATTTAATCCTAATGTGCATTTATATGAAATTCTTCATACTTGCAGTTCCTTTTTAAGCCCAACATTTTAACCAGCCACAGACTTAGCATATGTTGCTGAGTTCTCAATTCAACCTAAAAATCTCTTCTATCAGGTTAGTCTGTTTTTTGTAAAATTGAAGTTATCTATACTTGTTTTGATTTGTGTTTATATATTTTCTTTTGTGTCAGTATGCGCAGACTCTATATTTTCAGAGAAAGAGAATTAGTAAATGATCTCTTCGAAGCTGCCACTGGTTGAGAATGATGCATAATTATTTTTGCATCAGAGGGATTGCGGCTGATTTATTTCATGGCTGGATAGGTAAATGTTTTGATTTCTGTGATTATTTTTTAGTAGGGGTTGTTGAATATCAAAAGCTTATTACGCAAAACCCAGTTTTTTAGAATGAGTCGAAGGAGTAGGCACTTTTGGTGGAGAGGAAGCAATAAATTGGAGCAGGCACTTTTAGAGATCATTCATTGCCATAAGCTTTGCTTCTTGCCTTTAGAAGGCCTGCTTTCCTCTCTTGGACGACTCAGAATCTAAGACTGTCCTCTTTTGAGGAAAGAATGCTTCAAGTGGAAGGGACACCTGCAGTTTCAGAGAAGAAGTGACCTGCTTCAGGAGTTTCTCACCAAGTAGTTGGGCAAGCACTTTGGTAGGAGCAGTTGTATGAAATTATTGTAATGTTCTTAATTTATTATTAATCCTTAATGTGAATTTGTATCAAATTCATAATACTTGCAGTTCCTTTCTAAGCCCAACATTTAACCAGCCACGGACTTGGCATATGTTGCCGAGTCCTCAATTCAGCCTATAAATCTCTTCTATCTTTTTCGGCCTCAGGATAGTGGGTGTTTTGTAAAATTGAAGTTATCTATGCTTGTTTTGAGTTTTGTTTATATATTTTCTTCAGTGTTCATTATGCAACATCTATGTGCTACAGACTTGATGTTTACACTAAATCATGTTGATTGTTCTGGGGTGTTTGTGTCCAGCTTTTACATGCACTGGGCTAATTGATAATATGATAATGTTGTAATATTTTGTTTCCGTATATTTTAGTATTCTCCTTTAAATGTTTTGTTAGTTATTGCATTCACCAATTCTTATGCTTTTACTGTTAGAACAATGCTTCAAACACTGCAAAGCCTATTTAAGAGGTCTCTAACCACCATTGAACTCCTTTTAGATTCATAAAATCTACACCGAGAGCATTTCTTGACAGATCGACTTTGATTTGTATTACCATAGGTTAGTAACTTGTTATATATATTTTTTCTTGGATTTGGATTTTGTGTTATATATATAAAAGTTAATCACACCAATGATCTATTAAAATTTATGGAGTCTAAACATTATAAGTAATACTCAAAAATTAACTCTTATAGCACTATAAAGCTTTTACAATAAAGGAAGAAAACTCTTTTATATATATATATATATATATGTATATTGTAAATATACATGAATAAGAAGTACATTAATCACTTGAGTTATGAGTAGAAGTAAATTTCTAGTGAATGAATTAATCATCTCACTAGTTATTTCCATAGTATTACTATTTACTATAAATAATAATTATAATATAAAAAAAACTATTATATGATTTTATTTTTAAAAAAATATTAAATGAGAAAGTTTATATCAAATCAAAATAATATATATGATCAATGAATTTAGATAATGTTATACTTATATTATAATTAAAATATTTTTAAAAATAAATCCATAAAATAACAAAATGAAAACTATTGTACAAAAAAAGAAATGATAGATAAAACATAACTGAAGCATTTTGAATGTGACGATTTTGATGCTATAAATTTAGACTAGGAAAGTTCACACAATTGGAAATTGGTTAAATTAAAAATATTACAATTAATGAAAACCAAAGAAAAAGTAACAATAGAGTATAACAATTTAATAAAAGAAATACAAATGCATTAATTTGTATCAATCAAAGTGTAAATATGTTATTGTATGAGAAAATGTGGAGAATAAAAATTTATTATATAAATATTTTTTTTTAAAAAAAAAAAAGTAAAAATCAATTAAACTTATATTTTTTTTAATATTTGAGGTGGGGCCCATAAAAACTGGTTCCGCCAGTGAATAAGTCTAGGAGCTTTAAAATTATATTTGGGGTCTTATTTTATATATTTTATATAAAGTATGTACCTAGAGCAGAAAAGTGGATTTGTTCTGAAATATTTTCAGTTTTATTTTCTGGAATTGGCTCCTATCGTAGAGTTTTTTTTTCCAGTGTTTTATTTATTTATTTATTTTTTAAAGATCTGGAAGACTTGGGTTTTGAGGAGTCGACCCAGTGTCCCTATTTTCCTTTTGTTAAATAATCTCTTGTTTTTGTTATTTATTCTATGTGTGTGTTTTGGGTTTACATCAAACTATTGTAGTTTGAAATATGTTATTATCTCGTCATTAAATGGTTACATGAGCATACAATCTTATCTTATTGTTCTATTGTATTTTAAATTTAAAAAGAGTTTCAATGTAAATCAAACTGTATTGTCCTCTCCATTTAACCAAGTATTTATTTTTATTTTTATTTTTTTCACAAAGTTTTAAGTTTTTTAGGATTTTAAGTTGGTATCAGAACCTGGTACATAGACGAATGTCTAAAATCCAAATACTTTTTTTCTACCTTTTTTTTTTTTCGTTTGATTCATCATGTCCACATCACTACCTATCCTAATGTGGGAGCTATTAACACCACCATATATCCCTTCCACAATTCACTCAACCACAATTGATACTATCATTACCTTTACAGTGCCCATGTCAAACGAGCTTCTAGCCACCTCAATACTAGTGGTACCTTTATTTTTCCTACCATATTTGCTGCCAAATCCTTCTCTCGTTTTGGGAAAAAATTAAATCATACATAAGAGGACCCCTCCTGACTCTTCTCTCGAATTATGAAGAATCTTATGAAAACTATGGTTTTTCTTATTAAAATCTGGATTTTCGAAAAAAAAAAACACATTTTAAAATAATTCTTATTTATTCATGACTTCTTTATAAAATTTAATTTCAACAAAACAGAAATCTATACATTTTTTATATTGGACCCATATATAAAATATTCATAAAATATCCGAAAAAGATATTTCATCTGAAAAAGTATTCCCGAAATATATTTAAGAAATCTGATTAATTAAAATAATCTGCCCAAATGCAAAATTATTCATCATCATGCGGCTCTGCTAACAATATGTAATAATCTACATGAACTTGCAATGAATATTTGGAAAAACAGGTTTTATAAAAGAATGAGTACTAACGTCTAGTGAGTGGATATAATTTTTAAAAACTAGATAAAATCCTTTCCTTTTCGATAATAACTGACATAATATAATACAAATAATAAAAATAAAATTTCAATTATCCATATTCAATCATATTTGAAAACAATACTGAAATAACATATATATCATTTCATATCATAACAAATTGAAAACATCTATATGGATCATTTCTATACATTTATAAAATCTCAATCTACAGCACCAATCTAATACCCGAGGAATGTGGTCATACGTGGTGGAGATACTCAACACATAAGTAAAGTAAGAGACAACATTTAGTTATACACGTGTTGGGTGACTCTATGACTCCCTAAACATCTATCATACACATATTGGACGACTCTCTAGGACTCACATATGTGTAGCCTGTTTGACAATTAGAGGAGAGGGTACAACCATGGCGTGCTAAAAATATTTTTATTTTCATTCTCAAATCTCAAACAATTTATGCATCCAATCATACATAATTCTGAATAATATTTTTCTCATAACATAAACAAATATACTCTCTCGAAACATAATATAATACTACTAAAAATGTTCTAAACATTTAATATAATAAATTCAAGTCACAAACATAATATTTACTCTAATATTCGAATGCATATGCATATAAAATTATAAATATAATTCATAATCTAGAACGTCATTTAAAAGAATAAATAATTTATTTTCAATAAATAACAAGAAGTCGAAATATAAATAAACATAATTCAATCAATTTAATTAAAATAAAATCATCCACTCACATAATTCTTATGCTCATATCTGAGTGTAATATGGGTTCTCATTTAATTCTTTATAATCTTGAATTCACCCTAAAATTATATAAAATTCACTTTAGAATTTATGAAAAAATTAACTAATTTTTTGGATTCCAAATATTATTGAAATAAAATCATTTGTTTAAATAATACGAACACCTAAATAATCCTTCCAAACATCATGAACTTTTCTTCTATTTTTCCTCTCTTTTTCTTACTGTCTTCGGCTCAGTATCTATATATATATTTTTCTTCTGTTGATCGAGTTCTGTACTGTGTTTTCTGCCTTTGTTTGCTTCTAGAAACGTTTTTATATATATACAAACAAAACGCAGCCGTTTCAATCTCCTTCATGCATGATTTTTATTTTCTTATCAATCGTGTGTGACACTTGTCCTTCATGCTTCCACCGCCTCTTTCTCATGCCATCTCTCTTATCTCTGGAATATAAAAATTTTTTGTTCTGCTTTTGCTTTATGCTTTGACTGCTCACTCATGCCTTCATTTTGTTTGATTGATAAAAGCCCACTTAATTCGGGCTTGATTGGTTCGGGCCACAATTTCATTTCATTTCAGCTTTTTTTTCAATTGGGCTCACTTAAAATTTGGCTTCAATTAGATTACAATTAAATCCAACAATTGAGCTTCAATAAATCAAACAATTAAACAATTAGACTTGCACTTAAATTGGGCTTATTTATTGATTTCATCTTGAGCACAACTTATTTCCTGAGTCCACTTAGATTCAGGCCTTACAATACGTCTGTAATCAAATTAGATTGCAACAATCACCTACTTTCAAAATCCATTGTACTCCCTGTAATTAGAAGATATGAGTTAGATGGATATGTTTTAGGAACCATTCATTGTCCAGTTAAATTTCCACCCGTCACCCCACTTAACAAATTACCACAACCAAATCTAGCTTTTGAATAGTGGGTGGCGCATGACTATCTCCGACTAGGGTGGCTATTAAGTTCCATGATATAGTCTATTCTTGCAAAAGTCATTGATTTGTCCACTTCACATCAAGTGTGGCAAAAATTAGAAGCAATATTTACTAATGAAAACATGAAGAATACATTCAATTATCACCAATAGATGTAATGAATGACAAAAGGATCCATGTCCATTGATGAATACCTCACCAAGATGAATAGTTTGGCAGATCAGACGGAGGTTGCAGGACATATAGCTAATTCAAGATTTTGAACTCATAACTATTGTTTTGGTAGGTCTTAATTGAGATTATGACAATGTAATATTATTGATTACACACTAGAAGATCACTATCAATCGGTCAGAGGTTGAAGCGATACTCATGACTTAAGAGAGTTGAATTGAGCAGCTAAGTGCTCGAAATTCAAACAGTTTAAAGTTAACAAATGTTGAAGTAAAAGCAATAATCCAAGAAACAAGGACCAATAGCCTCAGAACCATGGTCCAACTTCAAAATTTGGATCCAATCGTGGTCGTGGTAGAACCAATGGCCATGGCAAAGGTCGTTCAAACTAGGGTTAACATCCATCATGCCAAGTTTGTGGCAAGATTAGCTTTATGGCTACTATTTGTTTTTACTGTTTCAATAAGAACTTCAATAACCAAGGAAATTTTAATTTTTCCAACAATAATTCGAATCAAAATAACAATACACAACGTTTATAGCCTCACCAGAAGTTATCGGAGATCCATCTTGGTATATCGAAAATAGAGTGACAAAAGTGTTACTAGTGATTTGAGCAAGTTAATGGTAAAGTCAGATTATCATGGTAAATAATGACTTATTATAGGTTATAGGAGTCTTCTTGATATTAAACATATTGGTCGTACTCAATTAAATGCTCCTCATTCTAAGATTCATTTGAATAAAATTTTACATGATCCTACTATTGCAAAAAAAAAAAAAAAAATTATTAAGTATTTCAAAACTCATAGTTGACGGTAACAGAATTGTTAAATTTTTTACATTTCTATGTTGTGAAAGGACAAGAAAACCCAGAAGGTCATTTTTTAAGAGAGACTTAAAAGATGGACTCTATCAATTGGATTTGCCATTTGCTTTGGTAGTAGTACCATAGTCAAATTATGTTGAACATGTTCCACAAGTTTTTCAGTCCTATACAGTCATGTTAAATAAAAGGTCAAAGTCATGTGTCTGATTCAAATAAAAATGTTAGTAGTCATGAGTCACAATTTGAGTAAGCTTCTATGTCTATTGAAGTTAGTCTCAAGAATAAAATCCGGCACCAAAAGTTAGGCCATTCATCTAGTAAGGTTTTGCAATCAATGTTACATGTCTGTAATGAGAAAGTTACATTGAATAAGATACTTTATTTTGTCATGCTTGCCAACTTTGCAAAAATCATGCTTTATCTTTTAAGCAATCCAGTATCAAAACATGCTCACCTCTTGTATTAATACATTATGATATTTGGGGACCAGTGCCAATGCTCTCCACAAAATGGTTTTTGATATTACATTAATTTTGAAGATGATTTTACTTGGTTTATATGGATTTATCCCCTAAAATACAAATAAAATACCTTAAATTCTTTTATTAAATTTAAAAACCTTACTGAAAATTGATTTGATAAAAGAATTGAAACTATTCAAAGTGATTGGGGCTGTGTGGAGATATTTTGAACCTTTCTTGCTAAAAATGGATTGGTAATTAAGGGTGAGTGAAAGCATCTACATATTGACAAACTTAGCATCTATATATTATCGAACTTGCCCTTACACTTTTGGCATAGGCATCATTGCCTTTAAAATATTGGTGGGAGACATTTTCTACGGTAATTTATCTCATTAATGGGTTGTTAACTGCAATTTTATATGGTATTTTTTTGTGGTAAAAACTACTTAAACCTCAATCTGATTATAGTTTTTATGTGTTTTTGGGAGTGCTTGTTACCCCTATTTGAGGTCGTACAATAAAAATAAATTTTAATTTCGTATCTGTAAATGTATTTTCTTGGATACAGTGACTCCTATAAAGGTTACAGGTGTCTAAGTCGGGCTTTCATCTCTGGTCATATTGGTTTTTATTGAAATCGAGTATCTTATTCTAAAGTTATTTCTGTCTTCTGGCGGTCACAATATGTCAAAAAATTTTGTCATGACCTGGTCCTCACTGCCTAGTCAAAGGGTGTCAGATTATTCCCTTTTTAATCATCATAAAGTCTTTGTTGGTGCAAGACTCTTCACATAGGTTGGACCCCGCTAGACATCAGAAGTTGAACATTTCTCAAAGACATCCACATATATTGCTATCTGATCACATTTCACTTTGCTTCAATTGTCTTTCCACTCGCATCAACCCAACCTTTTTTTTGCCTCATTCTTCTTAATCATATGATATCACATCTATTTCACGAACAAAATCACTCACACCAACCAGCCTCAAAATCATGACCAACCAGCCTGTCTTGACCCAAACCAGCAGAGTCTCTCTCCCACAACACCACCAGGGCTTGACCAACGCCCTACAGCTCATCCCAAAACAAGTCAACCGAACCAGCAATGTCTCTCTCACCCAACTGCATCACCACCGACTCTGGCTTGCCGTCTTTGACAGGCCCGCTCATGCCATCGTCAAATTCGCTAGTCGGCCACGAACTGTCCTTGCCATCTGCGGCTGTCGACGCTGGTTCTGAGTCCACTTCTCAATCACCAAACCAACCATATATCCAACCCATAATTGAATCTCTCTGCTCCTCATGTGACTACCCTAACCAGCACTATCCCCCCACCATGAATAGCCTCACATGTCCCCACTCATTCCATGACTACGCGAGGTAAGGCCGGCATTTTTAAACCAAAGACTTTTTCTTTTTTGAGAAAAACCAAAGACTTTTCTGTTGGTGCTAACCAGGTTTGGATTTATAGGATTTATGTAGTTCATGTCTTTTATTCTGAAATTATTGTTCCAGATGTTATCACTTAATTTTTAGGTTGAAATATTAAATTTAATTTTATTTGGTGGCTGATGAAACTGTTAGGATGTGAAAATGATATCTTTTATAATTATTAGGTGATGTTTGAGAAAAATGTTTGCATAAAATTGACATGTATTTTTATTTTTCACGGGTCTCGGTAAACCCACCCGAATGCGATCCGCTGTCAGTGCTAATAGTAGGGTCAACTAATAAAACAAAGGAATGTGGTCTTCTTGGATCATAATTCAACTTAACAGTAATCTATTGACAGCATGTGGTGATCCAATCGATTTTAAAATTTTTGATAGCAGGCAATAATTAAGCCTACCATCAAGGGATTCATGGGATATATATAATATCCCAAAAAGTGAATCACTTCTTTTTGCACACCTTGTTCGATCGGAAGATTTAATTATGTAGCTCCAATGGTTTAGTTTTACAGGATTTTTGATGATACAATTTTAAATTAATTTAAATGATGAAGTTAGATTCTTAAAGACGGATAATACAACTTCATGGACTATCTTTTTATACACCAGAAAATATTTTAAAGCTCCAAAAATCCATAAGTAACCTGCTCTACCATACAAGATTATCAGGAATGGAAAACCAAAATAGATTATTGAAAGCTTGAAACATAATGATTCAAAACCAAATTGCCTCTCATTTTTTGAAGATCAACCAAAGCGATGAATCAAGCATAGAAACACCACATAGTAGACCATCTGCAATATTTCCCTTTTTTTCATTGACGGTTGTGAAAAACCAGACCTCGTACTGTTGCCATCGTCCTGTGCAATTGCTGGGAGCGGATATGCTGGTGCTCCATCAGGCTTAAGCAGTCCAAAATTCCTCTCAGAAGATGGTCCAGTCTTCATATCCTCGTTAAATAAAGCAAATATGTACGCATTTAGTTCGGATTCTGGCCTCATAGGGGTCCCCTTTCTTTTAGCCACAATATTCATCAAATTCCCGTTGTATTCTTTCGCGTTGTCCACTGTGGCTCCGGCTTCATTCTCGTCCCCTCTCGAAGGCCAACCGGTTTCTGAGATGTAAACGGGCAATTCCGTGGCACCCAAGGAAGCTAGTGCACTGTAAACTGCATCAACCTGTGCAAATAACATGTTGCTGTAGTGGAGATTGGTCTTGGGATCATAAAACCCTTCGTTGGGCCTAAATAAAACGAAATCAAGGTCAATTTTTGTTGGGTTTTCTTTGTAGGCAAAATAAGGATAGGCGTTGATGAAAAAGGGAGAACCAGTTTGTTTGTGAAAGTCCACAATCCCTTCAACTATTTCCAGCAAGTCTTGCCTAAAACACCCAGAAGATGGCGGATAAGACGATACAAGAATGTTTGTTGCATGTGGAGTGGTTACAAATATTTGTTTGTCCAACGCCAATTGAACTAGTGCATTATAAATGTTGCGCATGGCAGGAACCAAGCTATTCCTATATGAAGCATTATCTTTTGTCAACACTTCATTGCCTACTGCGATGACACTGATCCTGGTGACGGGAAAGTTAGCCTGGACATTTGTTGTCACCCACGTTAGGGCATTAGCAGGGTCTTGCATGTCTGACAAACGCTCATTTTCAAGTCCAATGGTGAGTTCAATACCAGTGTTGGCAAAAGCCTTGATATCTTGTGGATTTGCATTAAAAATCTTGACTTTAGTCGCACCAATTGATTGAACGAGCGGTACTACGTTTTCCGGCGGAGGGAGATTGTCTGCGATCCGACCGTAATTGACCCCAAAGAAAGCCATTCCGGGGGATAAAAACACCAAAGTGAAGAGAAAAACAAATACTGGTGAGTGCAATCTGCTAATATTCATGATTTCTTGCGAGGGAGACGGCCAGGCAGGTGTGTACTATAAATAAGACTGACAATGCATGCATTGATGGTATTTTACAAGATAATCCGAAACAATTTGTCGTTGTTTATAAAAATATCTATTTTAGTATCTATAATTTTATTTTTGTCTAAAACTTTTTCTAATATTAAAAAAACACTCAAAATATCTCTTTACAAATGTATAAAAAAACAATGACACTCTTGACACTTATAAATTCTTGTCAGATTAACTTAGTTAACTGTCTGACTCTAAGAGCAAAATGAAAAATGCGATATAATATTAACTAAAATATAAAAAATTAAAATAAATAATATTAAACATAAAAATATAAAAAATCAATTAATTTTAATTATGAGATTTTTATTTTAAAATATTATTTTATAACTATTTTATTTTTTAAATAAAATTTCAAGGTTAAAATTATCCTTTTATAGAAGACATTTTTGATAAAAATGAAATTAGTAAAGTAAAAAAAAATATTTTTATAAATTATAACAGTTTTTTTGAAATTAACCCTATTTTATAACCGTATCCACTGGTCAATTCACTAATAAAGATTCCAAATAAGCCTTTGGACAAAGCCATGTGCATTAAGATCAAATCAATTATTGATTGATGGTTATCATGTTAGACGAAAAAGTTAATACACCATCCACACTTTTCCAAAGAATTCGATCAAATTGTGAAAATGGAATGTGATGGATGTTAGACGTTGATGGCTAGTTTAAAAGAGTTTCACTCTTTCATTATTGGAGTCAATTTTTTTCGATGTTATAAAGTAAATTTTTGAACTATAAATAATACTTAATTTTGATATGTTTCAATATAGTTTTGATTTTTGATGTTAGTATACTGTAGGATAATAAACTGTAAGTAGCTGCTGGCTTGAAAATCTGAAGAAAAAAGTTTAAAATATTACAAAATTCAAAATAAGAAACAAGATTATAGGAGGATCACAGCTCCAAAGTGAACCCCATTATTAAAAGATCTTCTAGCTAATATCAAGTTAAATTTTCTGATCCAAATTAACGAGGATCACAGCTCCAAAGTGAACCCCTTAGCTGAAACATCTTCTAATGCTAGTTATATTAAGTTAAATTTTCTAATCCAAATTATAATATATTATCTAAATTTTAATGGAATATGATGTATTTAATCTTTATAAATATATTAATTTGTTAAGTTATATTATTTAAATAAAAACTAATGATAAATGGACAAATTAAAAGGTTAAAGGTCCAAAAAATTATTCTTCTATTTTGATATACGTTTTATTAATATAATTGATATATTGATTTATATTTTATCCCACACTACGAATCTAAATGAACTTTTTGTACACTATCAAAACTCCATGCATATTCTTTCCAAAATAAAAAATAAAAACTCCAAGCGTATTAGATGGAGCTGTATGACGTAGACGATTAATTATTTTAAGTCAATACATCATCCACCCTTGTGTTTCGCTTTCGAACGACTTTGTTCATATGATGATTGGCGGCATTATATAAATAAATTGTATAAGAATGTACCCAGTGACAGTCAGTCTTGGTAGATATAAAAATCGTTTATGGATATGTACAATATATAATTTACGCATCGCTCTCATATTGATAATTTGGTGAGTTGACACGATAAATTGACGTCCATTCTTTAATAATTTAGATTTGTTAATATGCATTAATGATTAAATGTTGGTTTTCCAACATATATCTTTTTTATTTTTTCATCCAACTTATATATTCACAGACGTCAGCTAAGCTAGGCTTATCTCCAATGTTGTGCATCAAATTTCACAATATTTTGACGTCAAAAAAGATTTACATCAAATTTTTTTACACTCAAATGTACTTTACACCAATTTACAGCAAATTGGTGTAAAAGAACATCTTCAAATAATATTCTATACACAATTTTTTAATCAATATATATATATTAAAAATTTAAAAATATAATAAAAAATATTCAATATCATACTCATTTTAAATATCTCAATAAAATATTTCAAACGGCATATATTTTTTATAATAATTTAATATATATTTTTAATTAAATTAATTTATATTCCAACAAGACTTTTGGTGTTGATGAACAAGTACAATACCAAATTTGGCGTTGTACTCATTCACACCAAAAAAGTGTCTTGGGAGAATACATGCAGTTATGCTCGGAGCACAAAAATGCACCAAAATGGTGCAATTCATTGGAGATGGCATAACCTAATATGAAGCCAAAATTTTTGCCACTTACTGCACCAAACCACCAAAAAGTTCTGTTAAGAATTAATGCACATTTATTAATTATAAAAAGCAGCCGCCCCATAAAAGTTCCACGAGGTTTGGGAGCTTTTCAGATAAAATCTAAACCAAAAAAAAAAACGGTTTTAACCCATTGGTTATACAAATTCTTTTTTGACATCTCAAACAAATTAATTACTTCCTATATTCATATTATCCAAATTATCCTTAAGTATTTTTCACTTTAAAATTCCCTTTTAATCTTACCCGAAATTACCAAACTACCCTTCTTCTTTTTTCCCTTTTCTCTTCCATAAGATTTTTACCTCTTCCGTTATCTATAATTTTTTCTCATCCATCAAAGGTTGTTTGTGCACCCATTAAATATTGTTTAACTCCAAAAAACACACATTCATGCTTCTTTGTCTTCAACAAGTTCCACATTCAAGTTTTTCTTCAAGATTGAAGATATGTGTTTATTGTTGGTTGGTTTTCAAATTTTTTTTGGTCACATTGTTTAGCTTTAAGTCGTAAAAGTGATTTTGGTTGTGATTTAACCTTATGTAAGTGAGATCTATAGAAGACGAAGGAAAAAACGGGACTACAATTTTTTTTTTCTATTTTTTAGGTTTTCTAAGTTCACATAACCTGAATCGGTTTATGTTTACTCATAAAACCTGAATCGGTTTTTGTGATACGAAAAATTTGTCATAAAACTTGAATTAGGAATGACAACGGATTGGGTTTAACCCTTACCAAACCCAACCCGAAAATTTTGAAGGGTGCCTCAAACTTGACCCATGCTCCAAACGGATTGCTACTTTCTGCCCCAAACCTAAACCCAATTGGAGGGACTTGCTCTAAACCCAACCCATTGACCTGATTTAGTTTTTAACTAAATGATATAGTTAATATAAAAAAACTAATTTACAAACAAAAAAAAAGAGATAAATTGATTATGATATCCACGATCTTTCTAAAAGAATTCTAAATTTATATAAAAACTCTAATAGTTAAGAGTACAAGACTTGGACACCATATAAGAAGTCCCTTTAATACACAATTGTAGATTTGACATTTTTTTAAGTTTATATATAGACTGGGTTACTGGATCAGATTGGGGCAAAAAAACTTACCCCAAACTCGATTTGAAATTTTTGAGGGTTGCTCCAAACCCAATTTATGCCTCAAATAGGTCACTATTTTTTGCCCCAAACTTGCTCCAAATAGATCGAGTTTGGGCGGATTTGGATCGGATTGGGTATTTTTGCCATCCCTAACCCAATCGGTTTATGACAAATTTTTCATATGATGGCTTATTCTTACTAGAAATTGCCAAGTTAGGGATGTTTTAAGTTTATTTTTGAAACCTGAAACCATTAATGACATAACATCATACAGTTGTTTTTTATTTGATTTTCTTGAATATATGTGAAGTTTAGTGTATAATTAAATATTTTGGAAAGATTAATTATGGTGTTGGTTAATATTCTAATAAACTAATTTTTAAACTGTGCAAGTGTACAAATTGTTTGATTAAGTATAGTGACAAGTAAGAGTGGATCTCACGAGAAGTTATTATCTTACTTTTAATTCTAAGTTTATTCAAAACAATTAAATTAAATGGAAAAAGGGTTTCAAAATTGGATTTTAAAATTGAATTGCAATAGGAAAACTATAGTCAATAAGGAAAATCAATAGAGAGAAATTTAGTTAGAACATTCTATTCACCACTGAACAATCATTCAATCTATGAATAAATTAATGAAACATAATGATATTAATTCATGATGAAAATATTCACGATAAGGTATCATTAACTCATGTAGTATGAATTCTTCCTTAGTCAGTATGTAAATCGTATGATGTCTACGTAAATATGTATATTCTTAATTATAACCTAACATAATATTTACTTATGTTTAATAATAGGAATCCATTAAGATCTAGAAGAATGTGAATTCCATCTAAATCCTAGAACATGATGCCTATCATTGGTATCTATGAATTAAACCCTTAATTGGTCCGTAAGTAATTGATTATTGTTGACAGGACCCAATCCAAATCTTACCATACTTACATCCGGAAGACCCTGCCTGACACCCCAACAGAATCTTCCTAGACCTTGCAAATTGGCCTAAAAGAAATCCGTGGAGCGAACCATTAAAAATCTTTTCTTATTTATAAAACTAGAATTGGTTGGATTTTTTTTTTTTTTTTTCAATTGGAAAATTCGACAGTATAGCGACTGTGTTTATAACTTAACCCAAAATAACCTATAAAGGAAAATACACTTCCAAATGATTTCAATTTCCAACCCCACTTCTTTCACAAACATGCTTATAACGGCTTAAATCAAATTTCCATTTCATTAATAATCATAAACATAAAATCACAAATCAAATACTTTGCAATTTCATACCATAGTTCGAAACTTAAGATTTTCATATCTTAATTAAATTTGGACCACTCATTTAATATTACACATATAGATATTTACATATGATTTCCTTCACATACAAAATATGAAAAATATATTTATGCAGGAACATTGTCGTGTCATTGCCCAACTTACTCTTCTGGAAGAGTCATTCCATCTCGGTCACTCACACCCGTACCTGAGGAGGTTTTTAACATAAAAACAGAAAATTGTGAGCTTTGAGAGTTCAATGAGTGCTTGATTTCTTTTTAACTTAAAATGTTTTATTTCTTAAAATACCTCCTTAAAAATATTAAAAATAGAGTTGTATTTCATAATCCTTTAACTTAAAATTTCATAAAAGTTCATGCTTCACATAATAAAATCATACAAATCCCAACATAAGGGATACATAAAACTTTTCATAAACTTAATAAGCAAGACATCCCATAGTTATGTGCAAAAGCACAAATAGCTTACCCTTTAAAATCCATGAATCTCAATTTCATTTGCTAGCTTACCCTTTAAAATCCATGAATCTCAATTTCATTTGCTAGCTTACCCTTTAAAATCCATGAATCTCAATTTCATTTGCTTACATATAAATAATAAATAAACTCCATATAAAACATATATCAATGTAAAATGTACATAAAGAATTCATAAAATTTCATAATTGTAGAATCCTCATATAAAACATATAAATTGCAAGCTTATAAAGTACTAATACTTAAAATCACTTATAGTGAAATCAAGAAAAATACTTTCCCTTACATCACATAAAACATAACTTTATTCATAGAAAGGGATTTAAAACTTAAAACTTGAAACTTAAATTTTATTTCATATGAACTCATACTTATAAAACCATAAATGATAACTTTGCATATAAAGTATCATTTGATGAAAATATTCATTTTGACTTCTAACATAACATTACGTTTACCAAAACGCTTAACATTTAAATCAAACAAAAACGCATATATATATATATATATATATATATCTTTCTTAAACAATCACTTAGGAAATTTTCTTATAATTAAATTCCTTACAAAGCTTTATAAATTCATCACAAGATTTTAAAATAATATATATATCACTTACAATAAAATGCATTCCTATAACTTCCAAATTCAATTGAAATTGCTTCAAAATTCAAAGTAGCACTCACCTTATTCAATTCCTTAAGTGAGCTCCATTAGTCTTTATTGATTCCGCCTCCTTCCTTTTTCACCTACACATCACATATTCGCTTAGAATTCACTAATTTTAGCTTCACAAAACTTATCACGCAACTTACATCTCAACTAATTCATGGAATCACTATTTTACCAACTTACTTCCCTACTTGTTTTCAACTTAATTGAGGCTTTAAAACTCCATTTTCTTTGCATGGGCCTTACTTATATACACCTAGAAACATCCCCATATGCCCGAAATAATTTTCTGGAGCCCGAAACGATTTTCTGGAGCTCGACACGAAAAGTCAAAATTTTGGCACCCTTTTAGGCCGAGAACTATTTACAGCCCATTCTAGAGCTGCTCTTGACCTCATTTTTGCTCCATTCATCTCCCTAACTCGCATTTAGATCACCCGTAAAACGGCTCTGAAAATTTCCAACAAACGGGTGATGAAAACTAGGAAAAACTACATTTTTTCATCACTTTTTCAATGTCATTTTCACCATTTTCATTCTAAAATCTTAACTCTCTTTTCCTTAATGTCATACATACTTAAATATACTCATTTAATGCATGGAAACACACACATGAGATGGTATTCCATGATTTCCATCAATGCCCTTCATATGGGTTAAAAGTTGAAATTTTATCTAACTTAATTTCCAACACTTCCATAAGCTTTTCATGGGTTTTCCTACCACAATTTCAACATGGAATTATGCTTAATATTATCAAATGACATTGGTTTCCTACTTCCCTCCTTATGGTCTTACATGGCTCAACACACAAACAATTCATTTCATTCAATTTTTGCATTTTATTTCATTCAAGCATTTTGTCAAACACTTGGTGAGCATAAAATTTCACTTAAAACAAATTCCATCAAACTAGGTATTGCTTCCAACAAAACCCTAGCCTATCAAACATAATCAATTCCATATGATTTATACTTAGTTTTTGTCTCATAAAAGTCTACTCCAATCATACATAAAAACCCATACCAAAAACCCAACCAAAACATCACAAAACATCATGAACAACAT
This sequence comes from Nephelium lappaceum, assembly GCA_021234005.1. Lineage (NCBI taxonomy): Eukaryota > Viridiplantae > Streptophyta > Magnoliopsida > Sapindales > Sapindaceae > Nephelium > Nephelium lappaceum. The sequence goes on along the minus strand of CM038000.1, from coordinate 9,863,861 downwards.
CATGGAAACAACTTAAAAAGTGATGGAATCTTACCTATTTTTGGCTTGATCATGCTTCTAACTTGTTCTTCTTGCTTAGGGAAACTTACTTGCTTGATTTAGAGGTGAAAATTAGCTTGAACTAACTTGGATCTTCATTTTTTTCTTCTTTGGCCGAACTATCCACCACTCCTCTCTTTGGTTTCTCGGCTTTGGCGTGTAAGTGTGTGTGTTTGGCGTGACAATGGATGAAGAATTGACTAAGTGGTGATATTTATACTTATGAACTTTCCATAATTAGATTTTGGCCCTTAACTCTTGCTTATTCTACCTTGATCAATCTCATGTAAATTCATTTCATTTTGATCCATAATTCACTTTCTCTTAACTCCACTTTGACCCCAAATATGAAACCTTATTTCATTTTAGTCCCTTGTCATATTTAGTATTCACTTAATATCATTTATAATTTATTCCGAAATAAATTCCAAATTAATTCTATGATCACCCATTCATCAAATTGACTTTACAATACTCTAATTAGATCTCTTAGGACTAAATCCATAGCTTCGAAAAAAGTCTAAACGGAGTTTAGGTCAACAGTATTCACAATCTTGTCCATAAGGGCGTTTTCATCGGGTAACTTCCGGAACCTTTAAAAACTACCCAAACAGACTCATTTTTACTCCGTTTCAGTTTTATTGGGTCCTACTAATCATTCTAATTATTTTCAATTTTTCAGGGTCCGTCTCAAAATTTCACTATTCATCAAATACTATTCAGCTGAAGACACTATTCATCCGAAATATTACTATTCATCCGTAAATTCACTGTAAATCATAAAATGAAAGTTTGGGGTCTTACAATTGTAGCCTATAAATATTCTTGTGTGATGTGTAGTTTATATTTTTATAATATAATCCTAAAAATATGGTCCTAAGATGGCCAGTCAAAGAAACAAAATAAATAGGATACAATTAAACTAGAGACATTAATTTTACCGTGCAAAAATAATACTTCATTAAAAATAATAATAGATTGAATTCATATTTAGTGCTTCAAGCTAGCCCTAACTAGCAAGAAAATTAGCCACTCATGGCTTTAAAATAAAACATAAAAATAAACATAACTAGAGAAGAATAAACCGAAAAATAGCTACAACCTATGCCTTTGATCTCTCTATTTTTGATGTGTGTCTCAATTAAATGAAAGCTCACCTATTTATAAGCATCAAAGGTTAGCCACAAACAGATTTCTTGGTGAGAAAGTCGAGTTGTCAATGCATGAGTGAAAATTGGAAATCGACCAAATTGGGTGTCATGGCTTGTAGTCGTGACTTGTGACACATTCACAACCTGGGACAACAAGCTACAACAAGTTTTTCGTTTGTGTTGTTGTTGGTTAATTTTTTTAATAAACCAAATTTTTTATTAAAAAAAGGCTTAAAATATTATAAAATTATAAAATATGTTCTTTTTTTCCCATATATGTATATGTATTTCCATATATGTATATGTAATTGTAGAGATTTTTTATGTGTTTTTAAATTATAGGGTTTGATTGGATATTTTATCAAAAATTAGAGGTTTATTTATAATTTTTTTCTATGTATATATTAGAAGAGTTGTTTGTTTTTAGCACTTATTACTTAATAGACCCAATTTGGATCAATTAAGTTATTTTTGTTTGTTTTTTAAAGTAGTTTGAAACTTTCCAAAAATCATTGAAAAAAAGTTAGAAGTGGTTTATTTTTTCCACTTAATGGCGTTGAATTGCACTTATTAAGTTGTTTTTATTTTTTATTTTTTAAGTGGTCAAACCACTTAAAACTATCCAAAAACAATTGAAAAAATTAAGTAAGAAATTTTAACTTTTCACTTAATTGCAAATCACTTAATGACATTTAAAAGTTTTTATTCCAAATTTATCCTTTCCAAAACAATATAATTTCACATTTATCATAATTTTATATTACTCAAATTTTCTTTTCTTTTCTTTTTTTTCCTTGATACTTACAAAAAATATATTTGAAAAGAAAAGTCTAAAAGCATCTCATTTTAATTTGTCTTGGAATTAAACTAATATATTTTAATTTATAATTTAAACATTCATTTTCTAGTTAGTTTCTTAAATATATTAATATATTTAGATATATAAATACGGTTAACAATAGTATATTTTTTAATCATATTTTAATTATGAATAAAATATTATTAATATGTACATAAAAAATGTTTTAGAATTTATTAAATTATTTATTTTCAAATGTATGTATTAAATTAATTAAAATTATATAACAACAAAAAGTTAAAAAGGTATAAAGGTTAAATTATTAGTTTTTAGACAATTTTAGTTTTAAAACACAAATAAGTTTACAATATATTCAGAGGTAAGGAAAAAAAAAATGTTATTTAGAGTTCAAGTTTTAGTCACTATTTAATCTTTAGTCTTCAGTATCACCATCACTGTTAAGTTTTTAGACAAAACAAACAAATGAGCCCTTACAATTTCTAACTTTTATTTGAATATTAAATCACTTAATGATTTTTTAAATATATTATTCCAAGTCTATCCTCCTCCAAATAATATATTTCCAAGTTTATCTTAATGTTACATTATACAGATTCTTTTTAATACTAAAACCGATATTGTTAACAAATAAAAATCTAAACATCTTATTCTCAAATTTTATTTACAATTCAAACTTTCGTTGCAATAATAATTCAACTTAAGACCGTTTTTTGTTTATTTTTATTTAAATATATAAATTTAATTTATTTTACTATAATAATTAATCATATTTTAATTATGAATAAAAGTATTATACATATATATAAGTGTTTAGTTTTTGTTAAATAATTTATTTATAATTATTTGTATCATATTAAATGAAATTATATAACAACTAATAATAAAAGAGCATAACATGTCAAATTACTAGGTTTTAGATAATTTTTACTTTTAAAAACAAATAAGATTACTATACATTCAGAGATAAAAAAAATAATAATAATAACTGCGTCATTTAGGTTTCAGATTTTAGTCACTATTAAGTTTTTAGTGACTTTCAGCACTATTTAATTTTCAAATAAAAAAAAATAAAATGACCCCTAAGTTTTAACAATTGTTATAAACACTAACCCACACATAGAGCAGCCGACTTTTTCCCTTTTGCAACCCTAATCCCACAACAGCCAAGCAACCACCCACAGCCAGTGGTTAGAGGCTAGTTTTATTGAGTGGAATACCAATGTGAGCAGAAGAGAAGAAAGGAGGGGTAGATCGGCGGCTAGAACACCTTCAAAAGTATGATTTCAATGGTTGGAAGGTAGTTTCTAGCTATTGGTGGGCTTTTTCGGTGGTTGGCTAGGTGGGTTGGGTGGTTTGAGCATTGGCTGTATGAGAGGAGAGGAGAAAGGGTTAAGATCGGACAAAAATGAGAGGTTGACTCACTGCTGACCCATTCAAAATTAGAACGGTTGCGTGCGCATCGACCCCTCTTTGGGTTAGATTTGCGCTTCACCTAAACCCTGCACCTTCAGCGGTGTGAGGCGTTGGACCAGCGTCTTGCACTTAGGTGCGCCTTTGTTAACTATGATCATGACACCACATGAACAATTTTAATACAATAACTTAAAGTTTAAGATTTTATGATTTATTGATGAGATGTATGTTAAATTAGAATTATTAAAAAATAAACAAATTAGAAAAAAAAAAAGTAATCAATTTAGTAGGCTAACCTGGTAAGTGACAAGATATCAAGTAAACATAAAGAGATACCAAGTGAAGATGAAGAGAGAAAAAAAATTGTTTAGTAAAATTGCAAATTGACAATAAAGTTTGTATAGCACATTAAAAGTATAAGTACATAGTACTTATATAAAAGAGAATATGTATTTGACTAAAAGTAAAAAAAATTGTAAAAAGGAAACATTAATTAGGAGTAGGAAAAATTAGTAGAAGGAAAACTAGTTATAATAGAAGTAATAAAAAGAAGGAAGTTAATTATAGTAAAAATAGGAAGGGTAAATAATAGTTTTTTTTTAAAAAAAATAATAAACAATAAAAAGAAGTAAGTGGTTGTTTGTTTTTATTACATTTCATTTAATGAGTATGAATTATACTTATTAAGCGATTATTATTTATTTTTTTAGGTGGTCAAATTACTTAGAACCATCCAAAAATCTCTAAAAAAAAAAAAAATCAAATTTTTTATTTTTAACTGAATGTCAAATCAATTAATGGTTTTTTTTAAATATATCATTTCAAATCTATCATTCTTAAAATAACATATTTTCAAATTTGTTCTAATTTTATATTATACATATTCCTTTTAATGATAGTCTTTTTAATGTTATTTTTATTTAAAAATTTAACAATAGTAATTCAACTTAAGACCATTTTGTTTATTTTTAGTTAAATATATAAATTTAATTTACTTTACTATAATAGTTTATTTATGTATATATAATTTTAAAAAATTACTATAATAATTAATCATATTTTAATTACAATAAAAATATTATTAATATATGCATAAAAGTGTTTTAGCATTTGCTAAATAATTTATATAATTGTTTGTATTATATTAAATGAAGTTACCTAACAACTACTAATAAAAAAATATAAATGTCAAATTATTAATTTTCAGATAATTTTAACTTTAAATAACAAATAAGATTATTATACATTTAGAGGTAAGAGAAAAAAAAAACAAATATGTTATTCAGATTTTAGGTTTCAATCACTATTCAGTTTTCAGTTTTTAACAGCACTGTTTAATCTTCAGACAAAAAAAAGACCGACCCCTAAAACATGGAAGGTATAAAAGCTTAAAATAAATAACAATAATAAACAATAATAATTAGAGAAAATTACGAAAATATCTATTTTCTTAAGTTGAAGTTGAGAAGCAACATTTTTTTTCAAATTCCCTATTTTTATCAAGTGTATTTTTGTCTAAAAACAGTTTCCATTGTAAGATTTTGAAAAAGAAAAAAGGTTAATGTTCAACCTGAACCTTAAATAAAGATCATTTATAAAAAAAAATCCTAATAATTAATAAATCTCAGTCTTTTTTTAAAAAAAAAAAAGTACAAAAACAATCATAAATAATTAAAAAAAAAAAGACAGTTTTTTCCAATGCAGTTTACTGCATAAAAACAAATTTTCAACTTTTGTCAGATATAGAACCAAAGCAACGGAAGGTCAAGCACTGCATTGCAAAAGTCAAACCAACTCCCTACTTTTCTTTTTTTTTTTTCTTTTTTTTTTTAAATCTCAACAGCATACGTAACCCATCTGGTCTTATGATGGGTCCGTCCCTGCATAAATCAACTTAACAGCAATCTATTAACAGCATGTGGTGATCCAAACAATTTTGAAATTTATGATAGCAGGCAAATCTTAAGCCTAACATCATGGAATTCATAGGATAATATCCCAAAAAGTGGATCACTTCATTTTGCACACCTTGTTCAATCGGAAGATTTAACCATCAAGCTCCAATGGTTTAGTTTTACAGGATTTTTGATGATACGCTTTTAAACTAAAATAAATGATGAAGGTAGATTCTTAAAGATGGAGAATACACTTTTATGGACTTTCTTTCTGCACTATAAAATATTTTAAAGCTCCGATAATCCATAACTAACCTGCCCTATTATACAAGATTATCAGGAATGGAAAACCAAAATAGATTATTGAAAGCTTGGAAACATAATGATTCAAAACGCAATTGCCTCTCATTTTTTGAAGATCAACCCAATTGATGAATCAAGCTTAGCAACACCACATAGTAGACCATCTGCAATATTTCCCTTTTTTTCATTGACGGTTGTGAAAAATTAGAGCTCGTACTGTTGCCATAGTCCTCAACAATTGCTCGGAGCAGATATGCTGGTGCTCCATCAGGCTTAAACAGTCCAAAATTCCTCTCAGAAGATGGTCCAGGCTTCAAATCCTCGTTAAATAAAGCGAATATGTACACATTTAGTTCGGATTCTGGCCTCATAGGGGTCCCCTTTCTTTTAGCCACAAGATTCATCAAATTCCCATTGTATTCTTTCGCGTTGTCCACTGTGGCTCCGGCTTCATTCTCGTCCCCTCTCGAAGGCCAACCGGTTTCTGAGACGTAAACGGGCAATTCCGTGGCGCCCAAGGAAGCGAGTGCACTGTAAACAGCATCAACCTGTGCAAATAACATGTTGTCGTAGTGAAGATTGGTCTTTGGATCATAAAACCCTCCGTTGGGCCTAAATAAAACGAAATCAAGTTCAATTTTTGTTGGGGTTTCTTTGTAGGCAAAATAAGGATAGGCGTTGATGAAAAAGGGAGAACCAGTTTGTTTGTGAAAGTTCACAATCCCTTCAACTATTTCCAGCAAGTCTTGTCTAAAACACCCAGAAGATGGCGGATAAGACGATGCAAGAATGTTTATTGCATGTGGAGTGGTTACAAATATTTGTTTGTCCAACCCCAATTGAACTAGTGCATTATAAATATTGTGCATGGCAGGAACCAAGCTATTCCTATATGAAGCATCATCGAGTGTCAACACTTCATTGCCTACTGCGATGATACTGATCCTGGTGGAGGGAAAGTTAGCTTGGACATTTGTTGTCACCCACGTTAGGGCACTAGCAGGGTCTTGCATGTCTGACAAACGCTCATTTTCAAGTCCAATGGTGAGTTCAATACCAGTGTTGGCAAAAGCCTTGATAACTTGCGGATTTGCATCAAAAATCTTAACTTGAGCAGCATCAATTGATTGTACGAGCGGTACAACGTTTTCCGGCGGAGGGAGATTGTCTGCGATCCGACCATAATTGACTCCAAAGAAAGCCAGTCCGGGGGATAAAAACCCCAAAGTGAAGAGAAAAACAAATACTGGTGAGTGCAATCTGATAATAATCATGATTTCTTGCGAGGGAGACGGCCTGGAAGGCGTGTACTATAACTATGACTGACAATGCATGCATTGATAGTATTTTATAGGGATAATCTCAAACAACTTAGTGTAATTTATAAAAATATTAATTTTACTATCTATGATTTTATTTTTATTTAAAATCTACTCTGACATTAATAAAAATAATCAAAATACCCTTAGAGGCGTATGAAAGGATGACAATGTTCGTAACGATTACAAATTCTATTAGGTTGGCTTGATTGACCATTTGACACTAGGAGCAAAATGAGAAATATGATAAAAAATTAATTAAAATATAAAAATCAAAATAAATAATATACCGTATAAAAATATAAAAAACAATTAATTTTAATTATGAAATTTTTATTTTAAAATATTATTTTATAATTATTTTATTTTTCAAATAAAAATCTCAAGGTTAAAATTGTCTTTTTACATTTTATATAATTTTTCTGCCAATTTATTAACATCAGGAGAAGTTTTAGATAAAAATGAAACTAACGTGGTAAAAATGGTATTTTTATAAATTACAGTATTTTTTGATATTATCCCTATTTTATACCCGCATTTACTAACAAAGATTCCAAATAAACCTTTTGACAAATCCATGTGCATTAAGATCGAATCACTAACGTTCCAAGTAACATATCGCGAACTTCCAAAGCAAATATTACAAAATTCAAACTTGTAGACATGTAGACATCAATCAATTATTAATTGATAGTTATCATGTTTGACGAGAAAGTTAATGCACCGAGAAAGTTAATGCACCATCCATGGTTGTCCAAAGAATTCGTTCAAATTGTGAAAACGGAATGTGATGGATATGAGATGTTGATGGGTAGTTTAAAGGAGTAGGAATTCTTTGTCAACATTGATATTATGCTAAACTTTTTATGAGAAGGGTTTAAGTTTAAGCGATATATAAGAAAGAAAAAATGTAACAATCTTAATTATTTAATTTTTTTATATTAATGTGTCACTTGATTATAAAAAACTTAAAAAAAAAAATAATGAAAGAGAATTATTGCTCAGTTTAAAGAGTTTTATCTTTTTATTATAAAAATGGATTTTTTTCGATATTATAAAATTAATTTTTCAATTACAAATAATATTTAATTTTAATAACTTTCGTTATAGTTTTGATTTTTGTTGTTAGTATACTATAGGATAGTAAACCGTAAGTAGTGCTGGCCGGTTTGAAAATCTGAAGAAAAAAGTTCAAAATATTACAAAATTCAAACTAAAGAACAAGATTAGAGAAAGATCACAGCTCCAAAGTGAACCCCTTAGCTAAAACACATTCTAATGCGAGTTATATTAAGTTAAATTTTCTAATCCAAATTATAATATATTATCTAAATGTTAATGGAATATGATGTATTTAATCCTTATAAGTACATTAATTTGTTAAGTTAATTTTTATTTCTCACACCGCTTTTTAGTAGGAGTGGTTGAACACTTCTCCCGATCCTAAAAGATCAAGAGTTCAAATCTTATTATTATCGTAAAAATATAAAGTGTGGAAAGTTTTTTATTAATTTAATCTCTCTCTCCTATCATTAAAAAAATAAAAGTTAAATTATTTAAATAAAAAATAATGACAAATGGACAAATTAAAAGGTTGAAGGTCCAAAATATTATTCTTCTATTTTAATATCTGTTTTATTTATATAATTGTTATAATGATTTATATTTTATCTCACGCCAGAAATCTAAATGATATCAAAACTCCGTACATAGTAAGATTGAGCTGTATGATGTAGACGATTAATTATTTTAAGTCAAATACATCATCCATACTTGTGTTTCACTTTTGAACGACTTTGTTCATATGATGATTGGCGTTATTATACAAATAAATTGTATAAGAATGGCCCCAATCATAGTCTTGGTCATAGTTACAGAACTCGACTGAGTTGGTCGAGTTCTCACCAATTTGACTTGAATTAGTAGAGTGCCAATAGAAGAACTTTCGGATTGGGGGTCCTACTCATTGGAGACGAGTACTCGAGTCAATTTGGATTTTTTTTTTTTTTAATAATAATGGACCTGTCACCATATTTTACCACCATATGTTCGCTGCCCTCTTGCAATCACCCAACTTCAACTCCAACGAGTAGGACAGCGTCCTCCCCTCTGCCATTGACTTCACTATCTCCTCATCATTCTTGCTGGTAAACAAAACCGACATCGTTTCGATAGGCTTTGTAGTGACGAGAGAGCAATCCATGGTGGAGCAGCGATAAAAGAGAGTGAGAGAGAGGTAGTGTAGCGTGGGTGGATGAGGTCAGGTTTTTTAGGGTGATGATGATAATGATGATTTGTGTAGGAAGGTAAGAGAGAAAGGTGTGGCATGAGAGAGGGATGTGAAAATCTTATGAGGGTTTGTGTATCATCTCTCTCTCTCTCTCTCTCTCTCACGCACACTATATATATATATTAGGGGGCAAATGACATAAACCTCTCTTGAGATTTATGAAATTATCTTAATATCTGAGTTTTGGCCATAGTAACATAAACCTCCTTTGAGATTCTGAAAACTCATCAAGAATATTCCTTGCCTTTAAAGAGCTACTGTTAAATCCTAACGGTCAATGGTCAAAAGTGTCAAAAGACTAAAATTCCTCAATCTCAAAAATTTTATATCTTATTATTTTAAAATTAAATTTATTTATATATTATTATTTTAATTATGTGATTTTGTTAAGGTGGTTTTTGAAATTGTTTGATGATGTTTGGTGGTCTTATGATTATATTTTGATCATGTAGAAAATTTTTTAAGTTTTTTTTTTTTTTTTTTTTTTTTTTTTTTTTAGGTTTGATATCCAGTTTGACTGTTGATCAATGATTTGACACAAACCATTGATCAATGATCAAATTGAGTACTAGCTGGGTATTATTCGAGTAACCGAGAACTCGTTACTCATTATCTTGTCAATCGAGTAATAAGTAGTGAGTTTTGAAACCTAAATCTTTGTAGATATAAAAATTATTTGTCGATATGTACTATATAATTTACACACTGCTCTTACATTTGTAATTTATTTGGTGAGTTGACACGATAAATTGACGTCCATTCTCTAACAATTTTGATTTGTTAATTTGTATTAATGATTAAATGTTGGTTTTCCAACATATATCTTTTTTATCTTTTATTTTTCATCCAACTTATATCTTCAGAGGCGTCAGCCAATTATAAACCTGATATGAAGCCAAAATTTCTGCCACTGTCAACACCAAACCACCAAAAAGTTCTATTATGTGTCACTGTTAAGAATTAATGCACATTTATTAAACAGCCCCCACATAAAAGTTCCAGAAGGTCTTTCAAATGATCAGAACAAAAAAAAAGTTTATGCGTTGACTGGTCTTTGTCTACAGGATGAGCAGCAAAGACCAAAAAAGCAATGAAGCATTATAAAATAAGGGTAAATTGCAGAAAACCTCTAACATTAAATATAATTGCATTCACAGGCAACTGTGATAAAAATTATTAACACAGACCATCCCTGTTATTGGTCAATAGTTAAAATTAAACGTTGACCATCTTCCTCGAGTGAAAGGTGAATATTGTCATAATCTTTATTATTTATTTTACTTTTTAAGCATATTATTTATTTGATTAAAAAATTAATTAAAAATAACTCATCGATTTTTAAACTATAAGATCTTCTTCCATAAACCCAAGACGGAATTAAACCTAGAAAAAATCTTCCTAATCAGCAATCCATCCTTCTTTAATAAAAAAATCAACACCGAAGCACATGATGTTCTTCTACTTCAGTCTGTTGAATTTGTATGCCCTAGTGTGAACAAATTGAGATTGAATTTGTGTACTCAAGTGTGAACAAACTGATTTGATAATTACTGGATAATTATTTTACTGGATAGATAATTGATTTAAAATCAAATGTCATTGGGATAATTATGATTTAAATCAATTATATAATTGTAGTGGATGGATAATTGATTTGAAATAAAATTGTCAGTGGGATAATGATATATATATATATATATATATATTGCAAAAGGCGATAATCATGATTTAAATTGATTAGATAATTACACATTATCACTACGATAACATTCAAATTTAATTTAATTAAATTTGCGATTATCTGATGATATTTTCAGGCCTATAAATAGAAAACCTCTCCCATTCATTCCAGTATGCAATTCTAAACGATTAAGAGCATTCAGTGAAATACAGAGTTTTTATTTTGCTGGTCTTTTTCTATGTTCTAGTATACAGTTCTTGCATAGTGATTTGAGTTAGTAGTTCTAGTAATTGTTTTCCGACTATATGTAACAATCTCGAAGATTCATCTTCCGCTATGATGACTCTATTTACTATAATTACCAATATTGGTATTGGAGCAATATGTAGGGATTGTTCTTTTGGGTTGTTTTAGGTTTCAGCTATTTTTGCTAGAATGATGTCATAATTATTTTTTGTTACTGAATTCAAGCATGTCACATATTTTATTTATGACATTTTTTTTAATGAATATGAGTTACATGTATATCTGCCATGATTCAAAATTTTTCGTATGATGATTTATTAATTCTTATTAGAAATTGCCATGTTAGGAATAATTTAAGTTTATTTTTGAAACTTGATACCATTAATGATATAACATCATGCAATTGTTTATTTGATTTTCTAGAATATATGTGAACTTTAGTGTATAATTATATATTCTGGAAAGACTAATTGATGTTTGATATGCTTTTCAAACACGTTATGGAATTTATGTAAATATGAATCCCGTGACTTTGATTGGCCCATAATTCTCTGTATCACGTTTTATTTTCTGAGACTTAGCACCATTAGAAAGGATTTTTCAAGAGTTTTCCAAGGATATATTATAAACTCAATTAGGATTAGGAACAAGGGAGAAAAACACAGTTTAAGTTTTAATTTGAAAATAGACTTTTTGAAAATTTTTTAGGAGGTTCAGGTTGAAGTTTAACACTCAAGAATAGTGATCACTTGCCTTTGCGGAGAATGCGTTTCACCTCTGACCCGAATTAGAAAACCGAGGGCACCATTAGATTGTTCATTAAATTTGGAGTTGGCAAAATGACGTCCGATCGTCGGGAAACGACCGGGAGACGGTGGGTGGACCCCATGCATCGAGCCTCCGGTGGCCTTGAGCTGCACTGGAATTTCCAATGCAATAGGCACGTAGTTGGCATGCGCAGTTTTCCTGCCGGTGCATGGCCGCCACGCGTTGCCTCCGAACTTTTTCCGACTCCGTTTCCAACTGTTAGAATTTTTTTTTTTCGCAAATTTTATATTGTAGTCTTTTTAAATAGAATTAACGTAATTTTGTAAGTAGAAATAGATAATTATAATTATAATTGTTATTTCTTTATTTATTTCTCAATAAATGAATTGTATTTTATTATGAAATAAAAAGAAATGGACAATTATTACTTTAGTTATTTAGTTTTCTTTTATTTAAATATTTCTAGCATAAGTACACACATAAGATAAGTGAAGATAAATTAAGATATGTCATCAAGTTAAGACTAACATTCTTATGAGTGCGGTCATCAAGCATATAGAATTGGCCAACATGAAAACTTAAATAAATATATAGAATTGAATTCGTCATTTAATCTCATGGAGCTTAAATATATATATATATATATATATATATGAGTATGTCACCTTGATTGAATCAAGATGAGGTTCATAGAAAAAATGATATCTCTTGAGATCGATCATTATCGCCCTACAATCATGAAAACTTAATTAAGCTAGATATGATACTATAATTGGCACTTAAAAGTGTTTTAAAGCGAGCTTTGTGGACTCAAGTAAGGTGCTATAATCAATGATTGAACCTAGATCTGTACAATGAATATTGTTGATATGTGCAATCTTTATTGAGAATGAAATTTATTATAGCAAGTGAGTCATACCAGGTTTGTTAAGTGGCCAACATGAAAATTAGTGATAATTATAGTTAAACCAAAATTTAGGGTTGTTTATGGAATTCACTCAAACAGAAGTACTCTGCTTTGGAAAAAAAATATGGTGATAACAACAAGAAGTACTATCATTTTCTTATGTAATTTGATCTATCCTATAACAAATCCAATTTCTATATATATATATGTATATATTTGATACTGATCATGATGCCCCTACAATCGTGAAAACTTGATTAAGCTAGGTGAGAGATTGTAATTGATGTTTAAAAGTGTTTTAAAGCATGATTTATGGACTCAAGAAAGGTGTTAGAATCAATGATTGAACTTAGATCTATACAGTGAATACTACTATATATGCATTCTTTATCTGTATAGAATATTGTTGATATGCACATTCGTTATTGAGGATGAAATTCACTGTAGCACATGATTTATACCACGTTTGTTAAGTGACCAGCCTGAAAATGAGTGAAAATTATAGTTAAACCCAATTTTAGGGTTATTTACTGAATTTACCCTAAAAAGCAGTCTAACTGCTCTAAACCAAAAAAAAGGTGATGACAATAAGAAGAATTATAGTTTAATAATGAAATAGAATTCATGACGTGAATATGCTTCCTCAATCATACAAATACAAATCGTTTTCGAAATCTTATTTCTCCCACAAAATCAATCACCCAAATTTAATCAATTTATTATGCAATTTTGTCTATCCTATAACGAATCCAATTTCTATGAAAAAATATGCTTGTCTACATCAATCGATCATACTATTTAAAAAAAAAAAAAAAAGATCACACTATTAAATATATAGAAAAAATGCCACGTCGAATGCATTTGAAGGATCAGGAGACCAGGAGACGGATGTGATTGATTGCTTCACACATCAGCCCAAATATCATTACCAAATAATCTGATTTTTCTCTTCACTTGAATATTCATCTTTGCTCCCATACTAGGATCGTCCATGATAGTCTCTTTAACAAAACTGACTACATCATTCACTTTAACACTTTTGTCCCTAACAAAATCAAGCCAATTACAAGACAGAACAAGTCCTTCGCTACTGATCTGTTGAATCGAGCAGGAGAAATTCCATAATCTCCCACAATTATCATAAACAGGCATATCCATGGAATGGCCTTCTTCGAAAGGCCCCAAATAAGTCGTTGGAATTGACAAGCTTCTTGTAACGTCTTTCTGTGTGAGGATCTTTGAGAACACCACTGATTCCATTAATTGCTTTCAGATATTGTTATTTTGCAGTAGGGTTTTCAGATTGAAATTGTGATCGATTTGAGAACTTGATAATTAGATTTTAGATTCTTTTGCTGCAATATAATTTATATACAATTTTACGCGTTTTTCTTTTTTCTTTTTAACTTCCTAAACAGATGAAGTTCACTTTGGAATCCACGAAATCCAACAGAATGTATGTTTACATTTTATCGAAAGTGCGCTCTTCACCTTTTTGACCAAAATACGTGCTTCGCACGTTGAAGACTCGGTTAGTGTAATGACAATATAATATTATTCAACGACACCGATTGGGTCCAGTCCCAATATTATTTTATGATTATCTTATAAAGTTCCAAGTGACTATGATCCTGTCGCAGTCACTAGTCAACATTTTTTGGTCAAAGTAATATATAAATATAGATTATTTCTTCCTTACCATCATTTTTTTAATACTTCTTTTATAAAGATACTTTATCCTAAAAATTTAAAACTGAAATAAATTTGTAAAGATACGATTTTGTTTAAAATTATTATTTTTTTGATAGTTTAATGCTTCTATTTTGAAACGGTCAAATTTAAATGAAGAAAAAAAATCTAAAAAACCCTCTAAATTGAAAAGTATTGTCAGTTGATCCTAACTTTTAAAAATATTAGCTAAAAGACCCCTGTCGTCAGTTAGAAGCGGTTTCTGTTCAAATTTTTAGTGGTTTTGTGATAAAAATACTAAGAGACCAAAATACCCTTGTTGTCCCCTTGCAAATTAAAATTAAATAATTGATGAAAATTAATTAAAATAATTCATTAATAAGTAATAATAAAAAAATAATTAAAAAAAATGAATGGGATCTCAATCATCCATAAAAAATTAAAAAAAAATTAAATAAATTAAATGAAAAAATTTCATCAAATTTTTGTTGTCCATCTTAAGATGAGTAGTAGAGATTTATTTAAAAAAATAAATAAAAACTAAAAAATTAAATTAAAAAAATACCCAAAAAAATGGAAATTAGATCTCTATAACCAAAAAAAAAAAAAAAAAATCCATCTTCAACTTCAATCATCTTCAACTAACAACCCCTTCATCTTTAACTTCAATCAAAATCAAAACCCATATAATCAACACAATTATTCCATAGATACAACTCAAATCAAAACCAACCTAAACACACAAAATCAACCAACAACCATTTTATTGAGTTCAGTCGTCTAGTATGAACGCACCTAGGTTCGTCATCAAACCAACCTAGGTGGGTTCATTGTCATTGAACGAATGAACATAAGGGTGAGGCTAATAGAGAGGGTTTTTGGGTAGATTGAATAAGAGGAGGGTTAGGGCCGCGAAGAGGGGTTTTGGGTAGGGACTCTACATTTCAAAAGAGTTTGAACAACAAGAAGAAGGCCGCAGAGAGGGGTTTTGGGTAGAAACTCTACATTTCAAAAGAGTTTGAAAAAGAAGAAGAAGAAACAATCAAGTTGATTGGCGAGCTATGTTGATTGATTTTTAAGATAAAAATCCATTGCTGACAATTTTAATTGGTTGGGTTGGGGTGAGACAGAGAGGAAAACGGTGAAGTAAGATAGATGGTTAGGTGAGATAAAAATCCATTGTTGACAATTTTAATTGGTTGGGTTGAGGTGAGAGAGAGAGAAAAACGGTGAAGTAAGATAAATGGTTGGGTGATGAGGAGGAGGAGGAGAAGGAGAAGAAGTAAGATAGATGGCTGGGTGAGGAGGAGGAGGAGGAGGAGGAGGTAAGATAGATGGTTGGGTGAGGAGGAGGAGGAGAAGAAGAAGAAGTAAGATAGATGGTTGGGTGAAGAGGAGAATGAGGAGGAGGAGTAAGGTAGATGGTTGGGTGAGGAGGAGGGGAAGGAGGTAAGATAGATGGTTGGGTGAGGAGGAGGAGGAGGTAAGATAGATGGTTGGGTGAGGAGGAGGAGGAGGTAAGATAGATGGTTGGGTGAGGAAGAGGAAGATAAGGATGAGAAGTAAGATAGATGGTTAGGTAATGAGGAGGAGGAGGAGAAGGAGGAAGAAAAGTAAGATAGATGGTTGGGTGAGGAGGAGGAGGAGGAGCAGAAGAATGGGGAGAATTAAGATAAATGGTTGGGTGAGAAGGAGGAGGAGGAGAAGTAAGATAGATGGTTGGGTAATGAGAAGGAGGAGGAGGAAAAGAAGTAAGATAGATGGTTGGGTGAGGAGGAGAAGAATAAGTAAGATAGATGGTTCGGAGAGGAGGAGGAGGATGAGGAGAAGTAAGATAGATGGTTGGGTAAGAAGGAGGAGGAGGGGGAGAGAGAGAGAGAGAGAGAGGATTGGCGAGCTATGAAGGGGGAGGAGAAGGAGAAGGAGGAGGAGGAAGTAGAAGAGAGAGAGAGAGAGAGAGAGAGAGAGAGGAGGACGATCAAGTTGATTGGCGAGTTGAGGAGGAGGAGGAGGAGAGAGTGAGAGAGATGATTGACAAAGGAGAAGGAGGAGGAAGAAGAAGAAGCAGAAGAGAGAGAGAGAGACGATCAAATTGATTGGTGAGCTATGGAGGAAGAGGAAGAGAAGGAAGATGAGGAGGAAGAAGCAAAAGAGAGAAAGAGAGACGATCAAGTTGATTGGCGAGCTATGGAGGAGGAAGAGGAGCGGGAGCAGGAGGAGGAGCGGAAGAGAGAGAAAGAGACGATCAAGTTGATTGGCAAGCTATGTTGATTGATTTTTAAGATAAAAATCCATTGCTGACAATTTTAATCGGTTAAGTTGGGGTGAGAGAGAGAGAAAAACGGTGAAGTAAGATAGATGGTTGGGTTAGGAGATGGTGAAAGATAGAGAGAAATGGTGACAATGGTGGGAATAGCTGTCTCAAGTCATTTAACAACTACATTTTCCCATTTGCCGATTCTTTTTAATGGATCCATCAATTTATGGACGGAAATCACAAACTCATTAACATCTAGACCTTTTTGGATAATATTTTTGAAACCAGGGGTGGTTTCATGTTATTTTTTAAACCAAAAGGAAAAATGATTATAAACCTTAAAAAAATTAAATTAATCTAACTTTTGAAGCCACTCTATTTTGTTTTAATATTTGATAATGGCATTTTTAATGAATATTTAAGCTTTTAGATATATATCTTTGTCGTTGATCTTGAGTGTTGTTTATGTGTCTTTTAGTGTTTTTCAAAGAATAAGGGGTCGTTTGTTTTTTTGCACTTAACACTTAATGGTCCTGAATTAGGCTAATTAAGTGATTTTGGTTTGTTTTTTTTTAAGTGGTCAAACCACTTAAAACCATCCCAAAACTACTGAAAATAAAAAGCTACATTTTTTGACTTTTCACTGAATATCAAATCACTTGATAATTTTATAAATTTATTGTTCCAATTTTATCCTTCCCAAAATAATAAATTTCCTAGTTTGTTCTAGTTCTACATTATAAAAATTTCTTTTAATACTTCAACAAATATATTTCCAAATTTGACCTGATTTTACATTATACATATTCATTTTAATTATATTTCTTTCAATATTATTTTTATTTAAATATATAACAATAGTAATTCAATTTAATACCGTTTTATTTATTTTTATTTAATTTACTTTACTATAATAATTTATTTATGTATATATAATTTTTTTTAAAAAAAATACTTTACTATAATAATTAATCATATTTTAATTTGAATAAAAATATTATTAATATATGTATAAAAATGTTTTAGCTTTTGCTAAATAATTTATTATAATTATTTGTATTATATTAAATAAAATTACATAACAACTAATAGTAAATGATATAAATGTCAAATTACTAGTTTTAAGACAATTTTAACTTAAAAAAACAAACAATATTACTATACATTCAGATGTAAACAAAAAAAAAAAAAAACAAACATGTCATTCAGATTTCAGATTTCAGTCACTATTCAGTCTTTAGTCTTCAGCAGCACTATTCAGTCTTCAGACAAAAAAACAAACGACCCCTAAGTCTCTAAATGGTGTATAAGCTTAAGTAGAAAGGATTTAATTTGAAATTAAATCAAAGAAGTGTTAAGTTAAGGTTTTGTGAAAAAAGTGGTATAACCGTGGATTTTTGGGTTTGAAAAATAAGTTGACTTGTGAGAGCTCGTGCGGAGTCATTGATTTGAGTTATGTAAGCTACAACCTATTAAATTAAAGCTATGGATGTCTAGTTTCTATAACAACTGACGGTTCATAAATTAGAGGTCATAGAGAAAGATATGACCATTTGAGTGAGCACCTCAGCGCGCTCCCTCATCAACCTTTGCATCAACCAGTGCACCCCTGTCATCCAAGTGCACACACCAGCTTGCCACGAAGTGCCACATGCTTCCAACCCACTTCAACAACGTGAAAGAGAGTATTTTTAAGGGCATTTTTGACTTTTCATCTTCAATCCATGCCCTAACGTCCATACCTTAAAAAGGAGATCAAAGCTAACATTTTTAGTAGTTTTGAGGGGTTGAGAATGTGGCTTTCATGCCCCTTTTCTCACTCTTGATTCTCACTTCACACACCTTTATTTCACCTTTAAAAATTTGCCTACCAATATCACATCCACCATACTTTGGAGAGAAAGCTTTGCATGAGCGGAGAAGAAGACGCAAGGGTTTGAACTCGAAACAAAGGAGTTCCATGGATTCAAACTCGGAAGAGGGAGATTCATGGGTTGTTTTGTCAACTTCTTTTGTGTATTTGTAATTTTTCCTTTGTATGTTTTCATGTATTTCATGTTGTGTTAGGATGATGATGAATTTTGATATTTTATATAAATAGAGTTAATTATTATTGCTTGAAGATGGTGTGCATTCTAAGTAGGAATTTTAGAACTCAATGCTTGTATGTGATTGGCCACCATGTACATGATTTGAGCTTGTGTATTGCGATCGGAAGGAATAGCACATAATGTGCTTAATGAAATAACTACACTAGGTTAGGAAAGGGAAATAGGCTACTCGTGTAACAGCCAGATTGTCTTGAGTGCTTGAGTGACAAAAGAGTATCTCATAAAAATAATAATCCAAGTTAGGTAGTAGATTATCTTAAACCTAATGAGTATTTGTTCATTCGATAGCAATCGGAAGATAGGTGGACAAGAGTATGTTCAATGCATTATCAGAAGAGATGTATCGAGAGGATTAGTGATAAACAAGTGATAAATACAACCGATAAATCTTCGATGCTTTGATGATTAATTTCTATATTTATGCGAAATCAGGAATCTTAACACATTTTACTTGTTTTTATTTATTTATTTTCATCTAGAACTAGTTTGGTGTTGGTTACTTTTTAGTTCTCATTTAATAATAAAATCTCGTAAGTATACGAACTGTATAGATGTCGTATAGTGGTTGCGGGATCATCTGCATAAGGATTTGAGAATTGATTACCAAATTAGTCATAAATGAAAATAAATAAATAAATAATAATAAAATGTGCTAGAATTCCATATTCCACTTAGATTTAAAAATTAATTATCAAAGCATTGAAGATTTATCGATTGTGTTTGTCACTAGTTTATTACTAATTCTCTCAATACATCTTTTCTAATGATGTATCGAACATACTCTAGTCCACCGACGCCTATCTTTTGAGGGCTATAAAATAAACGAGTGCTTATTAGATTCAAGATCATCTACTACCTAAATTGGATTGATATTTTTATAAGATACTCGATTGTCACTCGCGCACTCACGATGACTCGATTGTCACATGAGTGGCCTATTTCTTTTTCCTAACCTAGGGTAGGCATTTTGTCGAATACATTGTGCGCTATTCCTTCCGGTCTCAACACACAACCTCAAATTATGCATATGGTGGCCAATCATATACAAGTATTAAATTCTAAAATTCCTACTCAACATACACAATATCCGTAAGCAAATGATAATCAAACTCTATTAATATTAACAATTAAAATCCATCATTATCCCAATATAACATAAAATGTGGCTACATATAATGGACAAATAACAAGTACAAATGAAAAGTTGAGAAAATACATGAATCTCTCTCTTTCAAGTTTGAATCCATTGAGCTCCTTTTTTCCAAGTTCGAGCATTTGCATCCTCTTCTCCACTCTTACAAAACTTTTCTCCAAAGCATGGGTGAATGATGTTTGTGGGTGAAGGATTGAAGGTGAAATGAAGGTGTTTAGAAGTGAGAGTCAAAACTAAGAGAAGGGGCATGAGAGCCTCATTCTCAGCCTCTCAAAACCATCCCAAATGATGTGATTTGAATGTATTTGCCGGATGTCAAAATTAGGGCACGAATTTGAGGTGGAAAAGTCGAATTTGCCCTTGATGAAAATGTTTTGTATGTTGTTGGAATGGGTTGGTAGTGTGTGGCGCTCCTTGGCATACAACTTGGTGAAGGAGCTTGTGAGACAGCACACAAAAACAAGAAAAATGCATGAAACGTGCTGGTTGGAAGGCTATCGGGTGAAGGAACGCACAAGACAACATGTTGTGGTGCTAGAAGAGATGTTGTGCGCGCAAAGCGTGCGCTGGGAGGCTGGTAAGCATGAAATAGGCACGATGGTGGAGCTAAGGATCGAACCGTGACGACATTGGGAGGGAAAGATGTGCGTACAACCATTAGCACCACTCTATGAAAGGGAAGGAGTGAGCATTGGATTTATATATTTAAATGCCTAATGATTAATATAGTAAACTTGTTTAATTTTTGAAAAATTTCAGGGGGCACACATGTTCCCCCTAGCCCAATGGTGGGTTCGTCCCTACCTGTTACGCCGTCACCTCTAGTTTGTTTCATCTTTATTTCATTTTAGTTATATATTTTGCAATTTGGGATTTCATTAGATTATTGCAATTTGTATATGCAATGGCTAGTAACAAGGACGATTCCACAAATCGCAAATTCGTTACTGGTTTCTATATCTTTTTAGGTGATTCTCCTATCTCTTAGAAGAGCAAGAAACAAACTGTTGTTTCTAAATCTTCTACTGAAGTAGAGTATCGTGCTATAGCATTTACTACCATCGAGATTGTTTGGTTATGTTGGTTACTTGCTGATATGGGTATTTTTATCTCTCATCCCACCCCTTTGTATTGTGACAACCAGAGTTCTATTCAAATTGCTCATACCTTAGTTTTTCATGACCAAACCAAACATATCGAGATTGATTATCATTTCACTCGCCATCACTTTAAACATGACACTATTACATTATCTTTTGTTCATTCTTCCTTGTAGATTACGAATTTCTTTACTAAATCACATACTATTTCACGTTTTCATTTTCTCATCAGCAAACTCTTGATGCTTGCTGTTGCCACATTGTGATTTTGTGGGAGATATTAGAGTTAATATTTAGTTTTGTAAATTTATAGTCTTCTAAGGGTAGTTTAGTCTTTTTATCACTAGCTATGTATATGTATTTCTTGTCTTTTAAACGCATTCATTAATTTTGATTTCAAATGGAACCCTATTTTCTTCCCACTTCACAATTTAATCACTCAAACCAAACTATTGTTTTGTATTTTCGTGTGTACAGTTTTGTCTTTAGCATAAAAATGGGATGCCATCTCACACTTCACTTTCTTTTACTCAAATAAAGAGTCCAACTGTTCAAAACCTGGATCTGCCCTTGCTTCAGTTCGTTTAGCTTATAATATTGATGACCAAAACCACAAATTAACAATCAAGACAACCAATTATATATATATATATATAATCTTAAGCTGAAAGAAACTACCTGCTCGAGCAACTCACGTGAAGGAGGCCATCAGTAGAGAAACCAAAGCACTTATAGAGCTTCAAGATCGGAAGATTCTTGCCTCCAGAGCTGGCTAACAGCTCCAGATCCAAGTCTTTGACAATCATCCTCCTAAAGTGAAGTTTTGTCGATGTGAGATGAAATGGCTACGAACATTTCTACACTGATGAAATAGCAATCAAGTAAAAATCTGACAACTGTGTGTGTTTCAAAACTCAGCAACGTTATAAAACTATACTGTCCATGTTCCAAATGGTTAAAAAAGGACTGAGATAATTATTTTATATAATTTAGGATCAATGGTTTATTAACCACAAGGAAGCCGTATTCATTAAATTATGCATTAAGAAACGATCGGAAATTGAAAACTGAAGAGGATTGACAGGAATTACTCTTTCTGCTAGACTGGCTATCAGAATTGAAAACGGAATTGAAAACGCCTGCATATTGAAATTACAACACGTAAATTTTAAATTGTTGGGTTTTAAAGAGAGGGAGAACTGAATAAGTCTACTAACAGTTCATACATCCTTTCTATAGCCAATGCAAAAGTATGAAAACTCCTTAAAGCACATTGAAAACCATTTCTGAAAATAGACAAGTGATATCTTACCTTGGCAAGCGGAGTTTTTCCTGTTCTATGTGCTCCTGTCAAAAGTATTCCTTGCAAAGTACATAAAAAACCCATATATATTATAATACTTGAGCAAAGGATTACAGAATCTAAAACCAAATTTGACGATTGAGTTATTAAACCTCAGTATGGTATCAGAAAAGTTATTGTACCTCAGCTGGGAACAAGGAATAATTTAGCACATAAAACTATAGCGGGAATGCAAGATAATGTTGAATCATCATGTCTTTCAGCTGCTTCGATTAATATGCTCTTCAAAATCTTACTATATATATATATATATATATATATTTCTTTTTTAACTTCAATGAAGCTCTAATAGTACCAGAAATAGATCTTTTTTTTTTTTCTTTCATGTAACAACAAAAAAACTAGGTGAAAACAGAGCGATGCAATAAAGTACCGGGAGCTGCCTCTTCTGCAGAGTGGTTATGGTGGTTAACGCCATTTTGAACAGGTCCTAAAATCTGCAAACTCTCTGTTACAACATTTACACTTCAAATTGAATTATAGTGAAAGCAAATAAATAGGTTTATGCTAATACAAATACATAATATGTGAATAACAATTTCAGCTCAATTCCTTGTATACTAATATCTACGAATCCGAAAGCCCTTTGAATAAATAGCATCAGGAAGTACATTTCTGAAGATGGGCGCCTTTCTCCCTGCAGAACTTTTCATAAACCTCCTGGAACTTGGCAGTTTCACTCTTCAAGCAATTTTCACACTAAAATTATCCAACCACATTAACTGTCAAAGACAGATGGTAATTGCTAAAACTGAAAATTTTGCACATTTATCATACAATTTTATGTCAAGATTCTTTGTTGGTACAGACCTCTTTCGAGCTGTATGAAAGTGCCAGTAATGGAACCAGACCCTAGCTTTGACAATGACAAGACTAGTCTTCAAAACCCATCAACACCATAACTCTCATACATATTATCACACATAAAAAACAACCAAAATGGCCAGTCTAATTTCTACTTTTTTTTTTTTACTATTTCTTTCGTTAAAATAAAACATAAGCCAGAAATCAGCAAGATACGTGCCTTTCAACTCAATTGGCAGGCCATGACAATCCCAACCAGGCACATAATGAACTTTATAATGATGCCATAATTGAATATTTAACAATACAGTTCAAAAGAGTGATCAAGAACACAAAAAGCAGTGCTAGAAGACCTCAATCCGGAGCTGCATGAACTTTCTTTGAGCTGAATTTATAGCAGAACGTACTTGGTACGAAGAGGTCTGCATCATAGCAATTGTAGCTTCTCTCGGAGTTCAGGCAAGTCACCTTGTCGAGCAAGAAGCCTCCTCAGTCAACTTAAAGTCAAAGAGCACAAATTGATAAGAAATTCATGAAAGCTCAGAAACACATTGACAGAGGAAAATCTAGAACAATGAGAAAGTTTCATTCAAGTATGAAATATTTTTGAAATATTATCTGTGGTAGAAACACTTTCCAGCAGAAACAGGAGCAGGGATCTAACTAAACAGGTTTCACCAAAAATATTTTAAAACATTATCTGTGATAATCATATCTGGCTATCATGAGTACCAGAAATTATGAGCAAGGATGCTTAAGTGGTAAAGATAAAACTGATAAAATAAATCAGAGAAGAAAGAATTAAACATACGTGTGAGTTTGTAAACTAACTTTAACACAATGCTGTGCAGATCAACGAGCATGATCTACATGTTCAACTCGAGTCATGCAATCATATATATGCTCAGTCAACAGCTATGTACTTTCAGATTAAGAAATTAGAAACAAAATATGAGTATTGTTGATTTAAGAAAATGTACCTTCAATGGGAAGGCTGCTGCATCTCCAATTGCAAAAATTCCAGGTATACTTGTTCTAAACTGACCATTAACCTGAGATTCAGAAACTTTATGTACATAAAGATGTTTTATAAGGGGCCAACAGCAAGTCTTGCTCCAACAACAATAATAACCTGCAGCAGAAAAGAATGGAAAAAGAACTTTTCATGTCGTTGACTTCTCCATCCCATATCATAATGAGGAAACAAGCCTATCAGATATCATTATATTTTCATACATAAGTTGCAAGGTGTAGAAAAACATTTTAAACAAAGAGTTATGTTTGAGCATGAGAACAAAAAATTGCAGTATCTGCATCTAAAATAGATCCATCTTCAAGTTTAACACCAGTTACACATCCATCGGAACCAGCTTCAAAGTTTTTGACACCATTCTCTTGTGTGTGTGTGTGTGTATACACACAATTTAATTTCTTCTATTAGTAAACATGCAGCGTTTTCTTTTTCAACTTCATGTATATTAACCTACACTAATAGATGAGATAACTGGAAATGTAAAGAGCCCACCATTCTCACCTCTCTGCTACTCATACAATATCAACCCATACTAATAGAAGAGATGTAAAAAGAAACTACAAGTGAATGCAAGGACATTGCAAAAATACCTCACCCAATACCTTATTTCAGCATTGACAGCAATTGCAATGTAAAACTATTGACTAAAGCAACAAAGTGATTGCATATTTTCAAAAAACAGAGCAATTTAAAACTAAAAGCAAGATTGAAAACGCGAAACGAAAGCGTGAGCGGCAAAACTCAAAACAGAGCTAAGATTGCTGATGACTTACGGTTGGGCAGGGTGAATTTATGCATTGAACCAAAATCACAACTGTAGGAAGCAAAATCTGCCAATAAAAAATTAAAAAAAAAAGGGGAAAACAGAACATGTAATATTTTTAATGAGCAAATTGCAATTTAGTCTATCCGTTCAAACATAATTATAGACGCAGTCACATTTTGTTGTTTATTATGATTTATCCTAGTGTCGTTAGAGCCTTTCTGTTAAAATTAATTGAGACACAGGTAATATTATCTTTTGATCTTATTTTTAACTTTCTTTTATAATAAATTAAATAAAGAATTAATTTTCTTTTAATAAAAACTTTAAGATTTTTAATTTTCTTTTAATCTTCTTCTTCTTCTTCTCTTCTCTTTTCTTCTTCTTCTTCTTCCCTTCTCTTTTCTTCTTCTTTTTCGAACTCAGATTTCATCTAGATTTGAAACAAATCCAGAGATCTTTGGGTTCATTTTGCAATGAACCCACAAATCTGTGGGTTCGTTCAAAACGAACACAGAATTTGGGTTCGTTTTGAATGAACCCAAAGATTTTTGGGTTTGTTCAAAACGAACCCAGAAGTCTAGGTTCATTCAAAAGAAATCTAAAAATTTTTGGGTTTGTTTTGAATGAACCTAAAAATTTTGTTTTGAATAAACCCAAAAATCCTTGGGTTTGTTCAAAACGAACCCAGAAGTCTGGGTTCGTTCAAAGGGAACCCAAAAATTTTTGGGTTCGTTCAAAAATTTCTAGGTTCATTCAAAACAAACCCAAATTTCAAGTTTGTTGGAAATGAGTTCGTTTCATCATTTATGAGTTCGTTTTATCTGGGATCCTAGAACGTGGTGTTGTTTGATGATGATGTTGGCTTTTGATGATTGAAGCTGTTGGGTTTTAATGATGTTGGGTTTTTATTTTTTAGGTTTGATTGAAGATGATTTTGGAGATTGATTAAAGATGATGTTTGAAGGAGATGATTGAAAAATGGGAGTTCGATTAAAGATGATGTTGGAAGATGATGATATTTGGGTTTGATTAAAGATTGGAAACCAGAAATCATTTTTTTTTAATATTTATTTATTTTTTTCAAATTAACCTCTATGAAGATCTTTTTTTTTTTTTCCCGAATTTCTTTTTCAGTTTTTTTTTTTTTTTTTGAAGATAATGTTTGGGTTTGATTGAAGACTAGAAACCGGAAATCTTTGTTTTTTTTAATAAATTTTATATTTTTTTTTTCAAATTAATCAATATGGAGATATGTTTTTTTTTTTTCTTTTTCTCTTATTTTTTTAATTTTTAATTTTTAGGATTTTTTTTCTCAAATTAATCTTTACTGTCTATTTTAAGATGAATGGTGGAGATTTAATAAACATTTTTTTTATTTTTTTTAATTTCATAATTTTTAATTATTTTTTAAATTTCTTTTTGAAAATAATCAAAAGCGGGAGCATTTTGATCTTTTTGTCAATTCACGATTAATTCTAATGTAATTTCCTAACGACGGGAGGGTTTATTGTTATGACGAAATATTATATTCTTATTTGGGAATGCATTTTTAGTCTCCGTCATCCTTGAAGTAAGAAAAATTAATCATATTGATCTCTTGGACAAAAAAATAATAGCCAACTATCATATAATACATACAAAAACTAAAATACCCTTAATTATTATAGTTTTATATTAATCAAATTTAAAAAAAAAAAAAAAGGATATAGTGAAAAGTTCGAATGTTCTTTGATTTGGTGCCAGATCGATTGAAGAACCAAACCAAATCGAAAAAACCTAAATGATTCTTTGATCTGGTCGATCTTTGATCTGGTTTGACCATATTTGGAAAAAAAAAAAAAAAAGAAGAGAGAGAGAGAACCAGAACCACTTATAAATGTGGACCAAAGATTGAAAGATTGAGAAGAAAAGAAAACAACATACCTCATCTCTGTTTTCCCTTGGTGATGGAATCTGCTCCTTATCATTGATGGAGAGCAATTCCTTTGGTGATGGAACGGCCTCCATCTCTGATGGAGATCGATCTCCATTAGAGATGGAGGCCTCTGTCACCAATGAAGGGTTTAGTGGACTGTCCCACACGAACGGGGATGGTTGGGCCGACGGTGGGGTTGTTGGCAAAGGTGCTGGCAGTGGCTCTGTGACGGTGCTGGCAGTGGCTCTGTGACGGCGCTGGTGGATGGGGTGGCTGGTGAGGTGAGGATAGATGATTGAAAAAGCGAAACATATTTTGTTTTATATTTAACTAATAAAATATTATTCATTATTTTAGTACAGACATGGCAGAACGGTGTTAGACTGCGGATGGATTAACGGACACAATCATACAACAAATCAAATCAATATGCTGCTTCTCAAGAAATTTCCGCACACCAGTACGCACCGACCACTGTTGATTTTTTCTCATTTGTTTGTTGGTATAACAAGCTTTAATAAATAGTCTGGAACCTTCGAACTATTTGAACATTATCTTCTGAACAATTATTTAAATATATTTATATATATATATATATATTTCTATAAGGACTACAAACAATCAAATAATGTGTCATTTTCAATGGTTGCTCAAACGTTGGACATGGTTGTATTGTCTTGTTGACTGAAGTTCACTGCTTGATTAATTTTTAAATATTGACTTGATTTAATTTTAATTGGTGACTTGGTTTATTTTTATAATCCCATTACTTATGATTGAATAAATAATAATAAATTTATTAAATATTGTCAATAATACTGGGTACACATCCCATAATTTTATATCTCATTTTGAATAAATAATTATTAATGATCATTCATTCATCACTTTAGAGATGGATTAAGATCAAATTGAGATACAAGGATATTTAGCATTACTTAAATAATATTGGAATCTAACTCTTAAACAAAGTGAACAGAACAAGATAAAAAAAGATATCGAAATACAGACACTTATATAACTACCATCAAGCTAGTTTACAGCTTTTATTTCTAACGGGAAGGTAGTAGACGACGAACGTTCGTTATTATTTCAGGACAAGCAAAATAAAACTCGACGACTAATGACACTAACTAATAAAACGTACTACGCTCTTGATTTGCGTTTGTTAGAGTGGGAATCAAATATTAAGGGAGCCTTTAACTCTGTCCGGACTTTGAATCTGACCTTATTAGCTTCATTTGTCTTATGATAGAAAGTGATTTTATCACCTTTAATGAGACCTTTCACGCGGACAAATTCGAGCCACTCTCTACAACTGATAACAGGCTTTAAGAAGTTGCCCTTTTTCCGGGTGGATAGACGAAACCTCCACTTATGACCAGTGTCATCATGGACTAGAATGCGTACCTGCTCTCCCAGAGATAATGCTGCAAAGTGCTTCAATTTGTCAGTGGGAATGGCCAACCTATTACTGACATCTGTTTGGGAAAGTTTTTTCGAGAATATAATAGTATTCTCCATTTTCTTTAAAAGGGTTTCGTGTTTTTCTCTCTTGTCTTGTCGGGAGAGCAAAGTGTGGTGAGATGAGATGAACCAGCAACTAATTCTTACCTATTTATAGCCATAACACTCGTGGGATCGCCATGATTTGTGGCTAATTATGCACTGCAATCATTCTGAAATGATAGGACATGCGTGCTAGATTTCTTAGTCAATAAAGCCTCCACATTGATAGGTTAATATGTTATTTCTCGTCCCCACAGCGATGTTATATATGTTGATGATGAGCATTTCAAGAAGTTGAAGCAGCAGTTGGGGGTGTCGGTGGGCAAGATAGCGACTGTTAGGACATTCTTATATTTCTTAGTCAATGAAGCGCCCAGTCCACGCGCACTTGTGTAACTTTCACTTGTCGCCTACGTTGTTATAATCGGACTAAAATTACACGAACAAAAGGCTGGAAAGCGTAGAAAAAAAGTCCTTGCTCTGCGACTGAGAGACTTGATTGAGACAACAACAGCAAGTGAAAAATGGTGAAGAGCGACTACATCCTTGAACTCTTCTTAACAATAAAGCAATTTATCAAAAATCAAATTAAATTATATATATTATTACTTAAATAATAATAATAATAATAATGTACCTAATAATAATAATAATAATGAAAAAGTTTTTTTTTTTTTTGTTGCACTAAAAAAAATGTGAACTTTAAAATTCGGATAGAAAAAATAATATGAGTTTTATTAGTATATCATAATGAATAATAGTTATGCTATAAGTTCTTACTTTAGTTTATCAGTAATAGTTAAAAGTTTCATATTTTGTAGTATTATGTTTAAGATTTTCACCATAAAAAAAAAAAAAAAAAAACTTTGATAAATTTGTTTAGTTTCAAGATTTCGGATACATAATTGAATATCTTAAGAACACACTCAACCATGTCGTGATAATCAACTAAAAGGATTCAAAACCATGGACCGACCAGACAAAAAGAAGATTCAACTACTTTTCAAAGCTAGTAGATTGAAGATTTATGTGGGGACCTTAGTTTAATTATTGAAATTCATGATCAGGTACTTATATATATATATATATATATTTTGACAGACCAAATTGGCTCCATAATAACCAGAAACAGAAGTTAAATAACCCAATGATGACATTGGTGCTGCAATGATTCTATCACACAAAATCTATAAAGAAAAATAAACTCAGCTAATGTACCTCAAATTAAAAGGCGATACTACTAGTGCAAACATGTAAAAACAAAAGTAGATTATTAACAGGGAGAAGCGGTTTTCTTGTGGACAATCCATCCCGAACGTGATTTCCCTTCCACAATGCATGCAGCACGGGATCGCAACGATTTATGGCTAATTATTTACTGCTATCATTCTAAAATGATAGGATATTCGTGCTATATCTCTTAGTCAATGGAGCATCCACATTGATATGTTGATGTGTTATTTCGTGAGCTCAGATTGTTGATGCCACATCTTTTGGCTTGGGTTTCTCATGAAAATTAAAGGGTTCCAATGATTAACCAATTCAGCAGAAAAACTGCTTTCAAAGTATGGTGGATTCCTTAGCTTCAAATTATTGCAATTGCTTTCCGAAACTTTGAATATTTAATTAGAAGATGTTTTGAATGGTTTGGGCAGTTGGGCTGCTCTCTTGTATTTCTTTCTCTGCTCATTATTAAATAGAATTCTTATCTGAAAAAGAATGGTTTGAATGGTTATAGATTGTTTTTGTATTCACAAGTGACAAAAGGTTAAAAATAATAACAACTCTAACTCTAAGGTTAGTTAATTGGTTCAACTTAAATGATTTTGAGTTTGTTATGACTAAAAAAAACAAAAAAGTAGCTTTAGAAATTCTATCGAAAGCGACCAAACATTTTTTTAAACTATTACACTTAGATCAGGGGTTCATGAAGAAGAATATTGCTCGAACTCATAATATATATGATGTAAATGTTAGGGACACATACTACTAAGCCAATCTCATCTTTTTAAAAGGCAATTAGACTTGTGTTTTCTAGTATTAAATGATTTTTCAATAATAATTAAGCCATTAATACTATCAAAATGATAATATTTTTTGGCTAGAGGAAAATTTATTAATAAAAAGAAAGAAATACGAAAAAGAGCAAAAACAACAAAACAAATAAAATTAGTTTAGGAAAAATGATAGAATTGTGCATCAACTACCCGGAGACGCTTGGAATGTCTTCCCTTACTCCAATGAGGCTTGACATTAGTGGTTGTTAAGTTCTATAAATTTGGTTTCATTTTGCTTTTGCTTCTTAAAAAGTACTACTTTTTAGATGATTACTTAATCACAAAAACAATTTTTAAAGAAATGACAGTTTCTTAATCGGTTCTTTTAGACTTGATTCTTATAACCCAATTCTTTTAGATCTACAATTACATCATTTTATAATAAATATATGTACGAGTTGAACTTGTAATCTATTAAACTAATTTCACTAATCACACAATCAATTTTATAATCAATTTTCATAAAATATTATTATTTTGATTTTAAAAAATATTCAAGATATAACGTAAAAAAAAAAAAAAACAAAACAAAATTTTAAGAATAAAAAACCATAAAAGAAAACATACTTATGTATTAGTAAAGAAAACGGGTATAAGGATTGTTTTAAACAAGAAGTCTTACGGAAACCCGCATGTGGGCCATATTCTATCCACTAATAATGTGGGGTTTAAAGATATGAGAAAATGTACCCAAACCTTATTATACGAGTATGGATCGAGTCCCGTCTCTCTTATTACTATTTTTTTTTTCATGCCCGTTCTTGGCAAAATGAACGGGGTCTGCAGACCCTGTCCATACCCATAAGGATGTGGTTCAGGTATAAACCCACACCACTCTTTAAAAAACCCTTAAAAGAACTGGATCCAAAAAAACCCGTATAATTGCAGGTAGAATATGGATCTACTTGGGGGTCTCTATCAGAACCGCAAAATACCCATGCTTTATATACCCGCCCCCCAGTTCATTTTCAAAAACAAACCCTAACAAAACCCTCAACTCTCTTGACTCTCTCTCTCTCTCAACTCCTTCGTCGCCGTTCAACTACGCCTCCCTTTCTCTCAATTGCCACCGTTCGACTGAGCTTCACTTTCTCTCCATCGCCGTCGTTCGACTGCGCCTCCCCTTCTCTCCATTGTCGTCGTTCGATTGCACCTCTCTCTGTCTCCATTGTCGCCGTTCGACTACGTGCCTCTCTCTCTCTCTCTCCCGATCGTCGTCGTGTCATCTGCTGTGTCTCGTCGCCGTGTTATCTGTTATGTCTTGTCACCGTGTCATCTGCTATGTGACCATTAGAACCTCTCCATCTCCCTCCCTCGTCGTCGTGTCCAAAGCTTCAAACTATGGTATCGCCACCATCTCTCTTTCCATTTTTTTTTTTTTTTGGGTCTTTCAATATCTCATATCCCAGTTTTGCTTTGAGTTTCTCAGTTACATCGACCACCAGAACATCGTCGTCGTCTCTCTCCACTAGAACTTCGCTGTCGTCTCTCTCTCAGGTACATTGACTTTTGATTGATTATTTAGTTTGTTGTTGCTGGGTATTTGTTGTCGTTTAGTTTCAATCTTCTGGTTGATTCTTTTGAATATGATGGATGAAATTGGTCTTTTGATTGATTATTTAGTTTCTGGATATACAATGGTAGTATAGTCAAATGAAGAATTATGGTTGTGTGCTTTTGCAACCCTGTAAATCCAGTAAGTCCTATAATCAATAAATTAACAAAGTGGGCTATTTCTATATTAGCAGCTGCTTGAAAGCTTTGTAATTATCTTTTAATACACCTTCATCTTCAAATATTACATCATCGATATGATCTTCATGAGAAATTGGCACAACCAAAGCTACAACACCTGTTGATAAAAATGCAAATGGTAATATTCCAAATCAACAAATATTCAACAAAATGAAACTTGCTAAGTTACTATTTCTGAACATTTGTAGTATAATGTTTGCTTTGATATTATTTTAACTAGCAGCTTTGCATATAACGAATTACTCTCAAGCACATCTAGGTCATGCCACATCTAATCCCCCTGCCTCCATATGCCTGCCACATCTAATTTCCCCTAGCTTTAAAAACTCAATTACCAAAGGCTCAGATATCTGAAGATGAAAAGAGCATTAAAACATGGACTTAACACTTCCAATCTAACAAAATATCCCATAAAACCATATTCGAAATACCAAACTGTTGATAGATGTGACTAACACTAAATGTCACACACACACACACACACTCTATTTTGAGCAATAGCAATAAACATGTAATTCAATTTTTTGAGTTAGAATTATTACATTTCTCTGCAGTGTACCAGCAATTCACATAATAACCAAAAATGTTATTCTTCTCTAAGATGTTAAAAAACCAATCCATCAAAACACCCAAAACCAAACATTTAAAATCCCAACACTCTATCCCAATTCAAGTGACTGAAATTTGTCTTTTTTTTTAAAAAAAAAAAAAGCAAAAACTATGAGCAGATGCTTAAAGCACCCACCAAAATAGAAATATCAAATCATGAGCCAATTCTTATTTTTTTGGATCAGTATATGGGACTGAAGTATGAATTTGTTGATGTTTGTTTGGTTGGAAAAAATTATTATTATTGTGGGATATAAGTTGAATGCATGTTGTTTTAGCTATAATCCAATTATAGTACCTTTATTTAATGTTAAATGGGTGAATAGTATATAGTTGGAAACCAATAACTTCGACTTACCTGCATCTAGTAACGGTAGTTGAAACCTCTGGTGTAACAATGCACGTACTTTCACCAAAACAAAATATGTTTGTCTTGTTATATTTTTTATTATTAATTGAATTGTTTAAATATATTAGGTAGCCAAACAATATGACTAGTTGTGGAGAAAATCAAATGAATACTTTGACTGAGGATAATGATACTGATAATGTTGAATCTAGTGTTCCGAAAGTAGCCAAACGGAAGCGAGAAACGTCATTTATTTAGAGTCACATGTCTAAAGTAGAAGTTGATGGTGTTAGAATGGCTAAATGTAATTTTTGTGGGAAATTATTAACAACTTGGTAAGTTCTATAAAATTGGTTTCATTTTGTTTTTGCTCCTTAAAAAGTACTACTTTTTAGATGATTACTTAATCACAAAAACAATTTTTTTCCCCTATGATTAGGTGAATGCCTTCTACATTTTTCATCATTCAATGTGATCAATGTTTGAAATGGACTTTCTTCAAGTTATTATTTAGAAATCCTTTGAGCACATTTATGGAGAACTAAAATTTAATCTATGATTTAGTGTAAGCGATAGGTTAGTCGAATTCAAAATAAATAATTACTAAACACGAAATTAATTAATAATAATAAACAAGAACGATTAATTTCAAATCCATATTTAAATAGAAAATAAAACTAACACCGACTGAAATTAGGACGAGGACTCCAAAACTGACTGAAAAGTAAAATCTCACAATTTAACAAGCAGTATAGACTTGCAAACACATTTTGAATCCAACTTAACAAAATAAACCTTACCGAAAACAGAAATCCCAACTAAAGCTTATAAATAGGGAGCTAAAGCTAGGCATACTATACCAATAGCCTAACTTATAGTTATAGTAACTAGGGCATACTACTAGAAAACACTACATCCTTGGACTCTTCTTGACAATGTGTCAAGTAAAACAAACGTAGTCCTTTAGTTTGCGTGTTGATAGTCTCCCCACCTTAAATGAAATCATGTAACTTTGGCGGATTGGGGTTCACTGATCCTGAGTGCGAGGGCACTGATTCGATCCTGGCCATAGACTGTCTCGACTGAATAATGTACTTCCATCGACCATCTCCATCTTTGTACTTGTAGAAGACAACTTCATCCTTAGCTTTAAGTTCTTTATCCTTAACATATTCAATCCAACCGGCACTAAAGACAGGGCTCGCTTTATCGCCTCTTGGTCGAGTGTAGAGACGAAATTTCCATCGTGTTGGGGTCTGCAGAATCGATCTCCATGAAATCGATAACATCCAAGTCCACTTGTTTTCTTTCTTCGATAAACTCTTTAAAATGTGGATCACGCATAGCTTCCATTGGGATCCCCATTTTTTTCTTAACATCACTCTCTGATAGAATTTTGGAAAATATTTTCTCGCGATTCATCATAGTGTAGTAGAGTGATAAACTCTTTATGTATGTGCTGCTATAAGTTTGTTTAAGTTATGGCAACGAATCCATGGTTTTATAGGCAAAAGCTAAGTCCAAATTTCAGTCGCATCTAATGTCTTTTTCTTTCTTTTTTTTTTCTTTTTTTTTTTCTTTTTTCCAATCATTATCATCCATATTGGAATGGATACATTTTGATCTGATTAGAATGGGGATGCGACCAACGTAAGTGAAAACCCCAAACTAAAAGGTAGTAGTACGGTGCATTGTGGTTAGCTGGCTTTCTTTCGGATACACTTACATGTTGTCAGATTTATAAAATCTTTTAATATCATTACAAGGACTGTTTCTTATAGATATTTGATTTCTTCTAGAAATGTATGTGCCTTCCTTTTCTAGATTTATTTTCCTGTGTCAGAGATAATTGAATTTTCAATTAAAATTCAGGGTTTAATAACTATATTAAAATACAATTGATAATGGATTGTTATATAACTGATGCAAAATTTATCAAGTCTACTTTCTTCTAATTTCATTTTTTTTTTATACTTTTAGATTAGAATTCAATAAATAATTATCCTGTAACTATAAATTAGATTCTTTCTAGTTATATTAGTATGTTTTAATTTGAAGGTTATCTATATATTATTCTAGATAGTTAATTAAAAACTAATCATAAAAGACATGATTAATTCTAATTAAAGTGTTGAAGTGACTATAGTTCTTATGAACCAATCAATTAAATAACTAATTGCTCAGAAGCAAAATCAGTTTTCGTAACGGATTGCATCGTCTCTGATATTTATTGAATGTGATTAATGCCTACCGACATGTTGGCGACAAAAACAAACATGAAAAGAACATTCGAATCCAACAACGCCGGAAGCAAGAGTTTCTTTAAGTTGATTGAAACCTTTGATGATTGATGTGGGGCCTTATTTAATTAGGCACAAAACTATTTGAGTGGTTTTCTTATCTATACTACAATGAGACATTAAAAAAGGGAGCAAAGGTATTCTGTCATCATTTTTTTAAAAAATTTTTAATAATTTACTGACACATCAGTATAAAAAATAATAGATGACTAAAATTATTTTATATTTTCTCTCTATTATATCATTAAAATTGAAACTTCTCTCATAAAAAAATTAGTATAATGTTAATATTGACATTTGATACATCATCCAACATTATTTTTAAATAAGAATTTCTTTAATTTCTCAATTAAATATTTGGAATATATATATATATATATATTGTTTGGTCAAAGAAATTTTTCTAAACAAAAATGCTCTCTAGCACTTAGAAGTCTAACTAACACCACGTGTAATGTTTGAAACTTGATGTGTGATAGTACAGACAGAGAGAAAAGTAGGAAAAGCTATCAAGAAAAATAGGAGCTCCAAACACTGCGGGATTCAAATCCTCTTTTTGTTTGCTTTTGTCACGACATATTGGAATGTATCAAGCACATTCAATTATCTATCTACAACAAAGCCATCCACATCACATCACAGGTGTTGGTGGTCAAAATTCAAGAGCAGAAGATATTAATTCAAAAGTGACGCAAATATATGCCAACATTACATATGATATCATATTCAATGAACAAAAGTTTTGTCCAATTAATTAACTGCTTCTCCATAAACGGGCCTGAATGATGTGCTAATGATAAGATTATGTTGTTCCTGACATGCATTTAACTGTAACTAATACAATGTATTATATAATAATAGCATTGGCCTAAACTTGGAATACGAAGAAGTAAAGTTCTTTCGGTGGCGTCCATGTGGTCGGGCTTCTAAAGGGCAATACAGATTTTGGTGACATCGATATGTAATACAATATTACTAATGATTGTTCTAATTAAACTATGTAATCACACGATCAATTATAAGGATGAACTTAATTATCATTTGAAGTGAATAATGAAGTAATCACTTTTATGGAAAAAGTTTTGTAATTTGTTCGTACTTCAATACCAACAGCGACTTGTCATATGAGGGGTTTACAGATTAGTTAGCGGCCATCAAGGATACATTAAATAATTTTTAATTCTATTAATACATAAAAAAAAAAGTAGGTATTAATATATTAAAAAGAATCATATAAATTTTGTAATAATTATTGAATCCTAATTATGATTTTCACCTAAATAATAAAATATCAATTCATGGTACATGGGTAGCTACATGTGAAGTCGGACAGGAAAACATCATATATTCACATCAAATCATTCAAAACATTATTCTCTTTTACATTAACCATCCAAAAATCGGAAAAAACAAGGGCAAATTTTCACATAAATAACTAATGGGCCCATTCAACAACTTTGCGTGCAATATATTTTGTAGAATTAGTCAATCTCGGAGCTGTGCAAGTTTCAATGAAAGCAAAAGCCAAAGTGCAAAAGATGACACCAAGAATCTAAGTTCAGTGATGACATTAAAAAAAAAAGAACAGAAAAAAAGGCAGTTTTCATGTAAAAAATATTCTCGTGCATGCAACAGATGGTGAAACGCCCAATCCTGGAGAAAAGTCTAAAGACATCGTTTCTTTTTGAAGTTTGTGCACCAAAATTTTTATTTTAAGTTTGTGAATGGTGTTCACGTTGGAGATGGTCTTCTCGTGCAACATCTTTTGTAGAATGGGCCCCTCTGTAATTTGTACAATGTTAACTAGAAAACAAAGAATATAACTAATACAATATATTATATAATAATAGCATTGGCCTAAACTTGGAAAACGAAAAAGTAAAGTTCTTTCGGTGGCGTCCATGTGGTCGGGCTTCTAAAGGGCAATACAGATTTTGGTGACATCGATATGTAATACAATATATACTAATGATTGTTCTAATTAAATTTTGTAATCACACGATCAATTATTAGGATGAACTTAATTATCATTTGAAGTGAATAATGAAGTAATCACTTTTATGGAAAAAGTTTTGTCATTTGTTCGTACTTCAATACCAACAGCAACTTGTCATATGTGGGGTTTACAGATTAGTTAGTGGCCATCACTAGCAGAGCGATAGATTTGAGCATGTGCACGTGGGTCCTTCTGCAATGTTGTCTGTCGCTATAGAAGTTGGTCATCTTGTACTTTTCAAACATTTGTCTTATCCGCTAGATAATGAGATCATGAATTATTCTTCACACGTGCGCCGAAACTCAACTACCAAAGGCCTGCCACATCTAATTCCCTCTAGCTTTAGAAACTCAACTATCAAAGACTCATATATCTGAAGATGATAAGAGCATTAAAACATGGACTTAATACTTTCAATCCAACAAACATCCCACAAACCATATCCAAATTACCAAACTGTTGATAGATGTGACTAACACTAAATGTCACACACACACACACACACACACTCTGTTTTGAGCAATAGCAATCAACATGTAATTCAATTTTTTGAGTTCTAGAATTATTACATTGCTCTGCAGTGAACCAACAGTTCACATAATAGCCAAAACAACTATTCTTCTCTAAGATGTAAAAAAATCAATCCATCAAAACACTCAAACCAAACATTTAAAATCTCAACACCCTGTCCCAATTCAAGTGACTGAAATTTGCTTTTTTTTAAAAAAAAAAAAAAAAGAAAAAAACTATGAGTAGATGCTTAAAGCACCACCAAAACAAAAATATCAAAATCTTGAGCAAATTCTTATTTTTTTTTATCAGTATATGAGAATGAAGTCTGAATTTGTTGATGTTTGTTTGGTTGGAAAAAATTATTATTGTTGTGGGATATAAGCTGAATGCATGTTGTTTTAGCTATAATCCAATTATAGTACCTTTATTTAATGTTAAATGGGTGAACAGTATATAGTTGGAAATCAGTAACTTCGACTTAACTGTATCTAGTGGTAATAGTTGAAACCTCTGGTTGTAACAATGCACGTACTTTCACCAAAACAAAATATGTTTGTCTTGTTATATTTTTTATTATAATTGAATTGTTTAAATATATTAGGTAGTCAAACAATATGACTAGTTGTGGAGAAAGTTAAATGAATACTTCGATTGGGGATAATGATATTGAGAATGTTGAATCTAGTGTTCCAAAAGTAGCCAAACAGAAGCGAGAAACATCATTTGTTTGGAGTCACATATCTAAAGTTGAAGTTGATGGTGTTAGAATGGCTAAATGTAATTTTTGTGGGAAATTATTAACAACTTGTTAAGTTCTATAAAATTGGTTTCATTTTGTTTTTGCTCCTTAAAAAGTACTACTTTTTAGATGATTACTTAATCACAAAAACAATTTTTTTCCCCTATAATTAGGTGAATGCCTTTTACATTTTTCATCATTCAATGTGATCAATGTTTGAAATGGACTTTCTTCAAGTTATTATTTAGAAATCCTCTAAGCACATTTATGGAGAACTAAAATTTAATCTATGATTTAGTGAAAGTGACAGGTTAGTCGAATTCAAAATAAATAATTACTAAACACAAAATTAATTAATAATAATAAACAAGAACGATTAATTTCAAATCCATATTTAAATAGAAAATAAAACTAACACCGACTGGAATTAGGACGAGGACTCCAAAACTGACTGAAAAATCTCACAATTTAACAAGCAGTATAGTCTTGCAAACACATTTTTCAATCCAACTTAACAAAATAACCCTTACTGAAAACAGAAATCCCAACTTAAGATTTTAATAGGGAGCTAAGCTAGGCATACCATATCAATAGCCTAACTTATAGTCATAGTAACTAGGGCATACTACTATAAAACACTACATCCTTGGACTCTTGACAATGTTTCAAGTAAAATAACCAAAGTCCTTTAGTTTGCATGTGGATCTATAGTCTCCCCACCGAAATGAAATAATTTAATGGTGGTGAATTGGGGTTCACCGATCCTGAGTGCGAGGGCACTGACTCGATCCTGACCATAGATTGTCTCGACTGAATAATGTATTTCCATCGACCATCTTCATCTTTGTACTTGTAGAAGATGACTTCATCCTTAGCTTTAAGATCTTTATCCTTAACATATTGAATCCAACCGGCAGTAAAGACGGGTTTCGCTTCATTGCCTGTTGGTCGAGGGTAGAGACGAAATTTCCGTGGTGTTGGCTGTGTGGAATCGATCTCCATGAAATCGATAACATCCAAGTCCACTTGTTTTCTTTCTTCGATAAACTCTTTAAAATGTGGATCACGCAGAGCTTCCATTGGGATGCACATTTTTTTCTTAACATCACTCTCTGATAGAATTTTGGAAAATATTTTCTCGCGATTCATCATAGTGTAGTAGAGTGATAAACTCTTTGTGTATGTGCTGCTATAAGTTTGTTTAAGTTAAGGCAACGAATCCATGGTTTTATAGGCAAAAAGCTACGAATAAGTCCAAATTTCAGTCGCATCTAATGTCTTTTTCTTTCTTTTTTTGTTTTTTTTTTGCCAATCATTATCATCATATTGGAATGGATACATTTTGATCTGATTAGAATGTGGATGCGACCAACGTAAGTGAAAACCCCAAACTAAAAGGTAGTAGTACGGTGCATTGTGGTTAGCTGGCTTTCTTTCGGATACACTTACATGTTGTCAGATTTATAAAATCTTTTAATATCATTACAAGGACTGTTTCTTATAGATATTTGATTTCTTCTAGAAATGTATGTGCCTTCCTTTTCTAGATTTATTTTCCTGTTGTCAGAGATAATTGAATTTTCAATTAAAATTCAGGGTTTAATAACTATATTAAAATACAATTGATAATGGATTGTTATATAACTGATGCAAAATTTATCAAGTCTACTTTTTTCTAATTTCAATTTTTTTTTTTTTTTCCTTTTAGATTACAATTCAATAAATAATTATCCTGTAACTATAAATTAGATTCTTTCTAGTTATATTAGTATGTTTTAATTTGAAGGTTATCTATATATTATTCTAGATAGTTAATTAAAAACTAATCATAAAAGACATGATTAATTCTAATTAAAGTGTTGAAGTGACTATAGTTCTTATGAACCAATCAATTAAATAACTAATTGCTCAGAAGCAAATCAGTTTTCGTAACGGATTGCATCGTCTCTGATATTTATTGAATGTGATTCATGCCTACCGACATGTTGGGGACAAAAACAAACATGAAAAGAACATTCGAATCCAACAACGCCGGAAGCAAGATTTTCTTTTAAGTTGATTGAAACCTTTGATGATTGATGTGGGGCCTTAGTTAATTAGGCACAAACTATTTGAGTGGTTTTCTTATCTATATTACAATGAGACATTAAAAAGCGAGCAAAGGTATCCTGTCATCATTTTTTTAAAAATTTTTAATAATTTACTGACACATCAACATAAAAAATAATAGATGACTAAGATTCTTTTATATTTTCTCTCTATTATATCATTAAAATTGAAACTTCTCTCATAAAAAAATTATATAATGTTAATATGACATTTGATACATCATCCAACATTATTTTTAAACAAGAATTTCTTTAATTTCTCAATTAAATATTTGGAATATATATATATATATACCTATATTGTTTGGTCAAAGAAATTTTTCTGAACAAAAATGCCCTCTAGCACTTAGAAGTCTAACTAACACCACGTGTAATGTTTGAAACTTGATGTGTGATAGTACAGACAGAGAGAAAAGTAGGAAAAGCTATCAAGAAAAATAGGAGCTCCAAACACTGCGGGATTCAAATCCTCTTTTTGTTTGCTTTTGTCACGACATATTGGAATGTATCAAACACATTCAATTATCCTATCTACAACAAAGCTATCCACATCACATCACAGGTGTTGGTGGTCAAAATTCAAGAGCAGAAGATACAGGATGAACTTAATTATCATTCGAAGTGAATGATGAAGTAATCACTTTTATGGAAAAGTTTGTCATTTGTTCGTACTTGAATACCAACAGCAACTTGTCATATGTGGGGTTTACAGATTAGTTTACTGGCCATCACTAGCAGAGCGATAGATTTGAGCATGTGCACGTGGGTCCTTCTTCAATGTTGTCTGTCGCTATAGAAGTTGGTCATCTTGTACTTTTCAAACATTTGTCTTATCCACTAAATAATGAGATCATGAATTATTCTTCACACGTGCGCCGAAACGTAATTATTATACTAGATGTTGTTATTAAACACAATATTGTACGTTTTTTTTTTTTAAAAAAAAACTTCGTTCTAATCCTTAATATTTCAAAAAATATCAAATTTTTAAATATATTTTAGAAATAGCTTTTTTCATCCCTAATTTTTTTAAAACTGTTCAAATAGTTCAAACTGTTAATCAACTGACGGTCAAATGAGACCGAAAGTTGGATAGAAAGGATATTTTTTATATTTTTCAAAAAATAGTTACGATTGCGACACATATAAGGTCAAGATTAAAATAAATATATATAATTTAAAAAATAAACAATTAATTAAAATTAAAAAGTCAATTAATTAATTAAAATTAAAAAATATGAAAGATCTCCATCGTCCATCTCTGAATGGACAGTGGGATTAACATTACTCATAGAAACAAATTCAAAAAATTTATAAAAAAAAACTTTTGGGTTTGAATAAGACCTTCAATCCAAATGTTGAAGATCTTAGGTCTTCAACACAATTTTTTTAAAAAAATTTAAAGAAAAAAATGAAAACCAAACAAGAAAACACTAGAGACCAAACCATCACCAGAAACCAAAGCTATGCAAAATCACCAGAAGAACCCAAATCTTTTAGAGATGGGGCCGAAGACACCTAGTTGCAAAGAATGGAAGAGCTTTGGTTTTACAAACACCAGAAACCAAACAATCACCAAAAACTAACAATCACCAGAAACCAATAAACCCAGCTCTTCCATTCTCTGCAACTGGGTGAAAAAATTTGAAAACCAAACAAGAAAACACTAGAGACCAAACTATCACTAGAAACCAAAGCTATGCAAAATCAATCACTAGAAGAACCCAAATCTTTTGAAGATAGGGGTGAAGACACCTAGTTGCAGAGAATGGAAAAGCTTTGGTTTTGCAAACACTAGAAACCAAACAATCACCAGAAACCACAACCAAACCTAGCTCTTCTATTCTCTGCAACTGGGTGAAAAAACATTGAAAACCAAACAGGAAAACATCAGAGACCAAAAATCACTAGAAGCCAAACAAACTCAACTCTTCCATTCTCTACAACTAGTGTCTTCGACCCCCCATCTTCGTCGACGAATCACCGATGCACACCTCCAACTATCTCTCCATTCCCTCTAGCTCTTTCTCACCCCTCTTTTTCAACCTCATTCTCTACAACTCGATGTTTTTTCAACCCCCATCTTCGTCACTAATTGCCGATGCACACCCTACTCTCTCTCTCGTTCCCTCCAACTCTCTCTCACTCTCTCTTCTTTAACCCGTTCTCTGCCACTCAGCGTTCTCCAACCCCATCTTTGCCGCGAATTGCCGGGTGCACACCTCCAACCTCTCTTCTTAGTTCTTTTCACCTCTCTCGCACATCTCAGGATAGTCTCAAACATAGCCCTAGTCTTTATATGATGAAGTCCCTCCATTGTCCCCATCGTGTGATAAAGCCGATAGAGATGGGTCTCCATCAAGCCATGATCTGTCTCTCCTTTCTTTTTCTTTTTTTTGTTTAATCTTGATTCCTTTCAATATGTAACTTTATCTTTATCTTTTAATTTGTAACTTTATCTTTTAATTTCTTTTTTTTTTTTTTAATAATTTGTTTTCAATATTTTTTTATCTTTTAATTTTTTAATCTCCATATCAACATCTTTATTATGTTTAATTAAAAAAAATAAATGATATTTGAAAAAACAATAATTATTTTGTACATGTGTCAGTTTTTTATTGTGGTAATATGTAATTTTGGTTTTATTAGGGTAAATGTCATTTTAGGTTATAGGGGCAATTGAGTCTTTTTAATTTTTTTTTGTTTGACCTAGCAGTTTGACTGACGGTTTTTAAACTATTTTGAAGAGTTTTGGAAAAGTTAAGGATGAAAAGAACTATTTTTAAAAGATATTAAAAATTTGATATTTTTTAAAAACTTTGAGGACTAACAATAA
The DNA here is from genome assembly GCA_021234005.1 of Nephelium lappaceum. Taxonomy (NCBI): domain Eukaryota; kingdom Viridiplantae; phylum Streptophyta; class Magnoliopsida; order Sapindales; family Sapindaceae; genus Nephelium; species Nephelium lappaceum. Next base: position 9,820,067 of record CM038000.1, on the reverse strand, counting down.
ATTTTTTTTATTATAAAATTAGTTTAGAGAGCAA